>VMKM01003967.1:0-25180 GCA_008360985.2 Macquaria ambigua | reverse complement strand
TATAGTTTTACGCAATACGCCCACCCGCAGAAAGCTGTTTTAACAATGTGTAAACTGCACTTCCCGTTAACATTTCCCACCTATGTCAACTCTTGTCTTGGCTGCGCAAACTGCTTGAAATCGCACACTTTTGACGTTGAAGTTTACCATCATATTCATAAAGTGAGTGCGAGTTTGTAGAGGAGGAGATGTTGGGGGGGGGGGGGGGTACTTTTCTGCCCCTGCCCTGCCCAGTCTGTCAATCATTCTTCACCGCATTATCACGCATTCCCAGGACCGAAATCCGAACTCCCCTCCTCCGTCTTCCATCCATCCACCCACCCATGCCTCCGTAGATCCATCCCGGTGCGCGAGGCTCCCGCAGCAGAAGAGGCCCTATAGCTGACAGCTTTGGGGAAATTCAGAGTCTGTAATGGTATAACCCACATGACTGCGGTCTGGGGAGGCTGTAGTCCCACAATCGACTGGCTGAGCCGTGTCCTCCCTTCCCTCCCTCCTCCTGTAGATCAGCATCTAAACATATGCCGATGTGAACCCAACGTGGATTATTGAGCCAACGGCAACTCTACGCAAACATTTTCCAGACTTTCCAACTCCGGTCCGGCCTGTGCTGAGAGAAATCCAATGGGATTTATAGATCATCTCCCTACAGCTGTCCCTTCTCAGTCAGTCAACCCCCACTCCATACACACACACACACACACACACACACTAGCCGATATTCAGAGGCTTTCACGAGCTGTCCACCACCACCACTGTCTCCACTGTATGTGTGTTCATATGATTGAGTGAATTTGGGGCTTTGGGGGCCAGAACAGTAACCCTGCCTGAGACTCCGAGGTCACCCAGACACAAGGCCACCACCACCGCAAGCACCGCAGCCACCACCAGAGTCCCGCTCACTCCTCTAGGGGGCGAGTTCAGTCCGGGCAAAGAGAGGGCTTAGGCAATGATACTATTATAATTACTATTATATTATTATGTCCCTAATTCCAATTTATTGCTGGCGTTATGTCAGAATAAAGCTTTGGAAGGCGACACGGTCACTGCACATTGCCAGTCAGCTTTATTCCAGTGATACCATAATAAAGCTAAAACTGGATAAAGGCAGAATTATTGATAAATTGTATATATATTTATATTATTATTTTTTTATTTTTTGAGTTTTTCAAATTAAGTTTGACAGGCAATGCTCCTAAATTGATGCCGCCTATGGTCACTTTGAAATATCTTTAAATATCGGCAGTTTTTTATGTCTATATATAAACGAATAAGCCCTCAAGCAAGTAAGTGAGGGAGAAAATAGATAAATGAATATATGGTATAACGTGTTTCGTGTGTTCTCCCAAATTGTATTGTTTCTGTGCCAGAAAAGCCATCTGTGACCGCATTTTAAACCATGACGGGACACTAGGGTTCTCCCGCTGGAAGCCATTAAAAATAATATTCATACAAATACAGGCCATAGGTCTGGAGATTTCCATAGACAACCTGTTAAATCAATAGAACAAATCACCCAAAAAAAAACGGCCTCATATTTCCATCATGTAAAAACACTGACGGACTGAGCCAGGTGGGATTCCTCAACGAAGACCTCCACCTTCACTGTGAATCAAAACAAAAAAACCCGGCCTTTTTCTCATATGAAAATGCTCTGAGAAATGAACATGTATTATAAAGGCGCTGGGAAGCAGCCTCCAAAGCAGTTCCCCTAGTTCAGATTAATGGTACTCCGCGTTTATTCTGCAGTCAGGGTGAAAGGGCTAGGATCACTAATGATTATAATATAATGTGTAGCGATAACCACTCCCTTTGAGATATTATCGCCCGGTGGCCAATGCTCTGGGGACGGGCTGCATGGCTGCAGAGCGGCAGATAGCTGCTGCTGCTGCTGCTGCTGCTGCTGCCATCGCAGCGGATTTCTGCGCTCTGAAAGAAAAAGCCCGCAAGGATGGACAGAGGGAGAGCTGGCCGCTGCTGATACCTGCATTAAAATGTACAGCAGAGCAGAGCAGAGCGGCCCGTGAATGCTGCTTCACCACTCATCTGCTGCTTTTGATTATTTTATTAACAATGAGATGATGGGGATTTTATGGTTAAAATATTAGCGCATGTTTAAAGTCAGCAACATCCTACCTCTTATTTCCACCTCAAAGTGGTAGATAAATCCGACTAAATAAAAAAATATTCTCGTTGTTTTTAATAGCAACTATTTTAAGTGATTCAATTACTACTACCTGGAACATTTAGTGCTTTCTAAAACGGCTTTTTACAGCGCCAAAGAGGCCCTGTGGAAAACCTTATTGAGTGATTATTTGACCCCCAGAATAAAACTGTCTTAAAGGTTATTTAGTTTGAGTAGTAGGTGTATATAAAACCTAAATTATAATGAAAACATTTTAATTGTAAAATAAAATGAGAGGAATCAAAATCAGAAAATGCAATAAAATGTGATTTAATGCCGCTAAATTTCGAAATCCTGCTTTTTCATAAACCATTTTCCCACGACCAAACCATTTTTATAAAGTGCTGCAGGACTGAAATGATTTATTCACTTTTCTGGGTGCGTATATTCAAATTCTATGTTCAGGAACACAGATAGAAATACCTTCTTATGGTGTTTGAAAGAAAATCAAAGAACTGAAGCTAAAAATGTAGCTTATTTTAAAGGTATTTTTTGTTGTAACAATTACTGCTGCTTTACTATATATTATACATACGCATTTATGGGAGGGGGGCTAGAACTGAATAGTCCGTGGCCTACCTATATTTTATATTTTCTAGATAGGCTATCATTAGAATTAAAACTCTTCTTTCAAATGCATCTTCCAAACGCAGTTGTAGGCCTGTACAGGAAGGAACAGTCATGGTTCTGTGTTCAAATCTTCCTCATCCAAAGAGCTGCAAACAAACTGTATATATTGCGGAATCACAGATGTCCACATATACCTGGAAATGTTCTCACGTTCCATGAAAAAGAAAAATAATCACTGAAATCAAACAGGAATCAAGAAGAGACTGATCATTCTTTAATGTGAACGCAACTTTTCCAAAGCCGATTAGGCTGGAAATCCCTGCATAATTATCGACATTCACTGATCAATTACAAACAGCGCAGTCCTCAACAACATCTGAGTGAAAAAAAAGGCTGCGAGAGGGAAGGGGAGAAGGAGGAGGAGGAGGAGGAGGAGGAAGAAGTGGAGTGAGTGATGCTGCTGTGCTGGACGCGCCGCGGCCAATCCCGCACTATCCATCTTCATTGGAGCTTTTGTGTGCGCAAAAAGCAAAGGCGCGCAAAGGTAAAGCCCGCATCAAAGCCGCGGCTTTATTTTTATATCCAATAGATCAGCAGGCAGACAAAGCTTTATTTTCGCCAGGAGAGAGATATTTTACCTCTGCCTTACGGTTTTATGTTGGAGAGGTGTCAGCCGGGGGAAATGGATGGCTAATGCATAGGCAAAGCGCTGTTCGCCTCAGCATGCTGCACGTCAGGGAGGGGGCGGGAGGGGGGGGCAGCAGGGAAGAGCGGCGGGGATTTAGGGCCCCTGGGGGCCCAACACGGGGGGCTGAACACTGGGGGGGATACAAGCATCTGGCCTCCACTCATACTGTAGCTCATAAAACAGTTGAACACATAAGCACACAGTCAAAGACACACGTCTCTGTTAGAGCAATGCATACATATTGGCCTTTTGTTAATAATCCAGGGCTGGCCCCAGTCTTGATGGGGCCCTAAGCAGAGACACCCAACCTCCCACCCAACCTGTCACCCCACCCCATTGTTTCTTTATATTATTATAGGTCATGCTGGAAGGTAAAACTAGTGGCATTAGGGGTGTTTCCGAGGTAAAGAATGAGCTTCCACGCTCTACTAAATAAACCTGGTAAAGTTTGAGGAAATACAAAAAAAATGCAACAACTAAGCTAATTATTTGAATAAATACCTAAATTATGACAAAAGTAGAATTTGTAATTTGCTGTTTTAGGGCAGCCAAAAGTCAATTAAGCAGCCAAATTGTTTGCTTTATGCCAGTAGCCAGCTATAAATTCATTCAATTGTGTAAAAATATTTTTTATTTTTTGTTGATTCTTCATTTAAAAGGTCAAACATTTTTTCTTTTAATAAATGCATGCAGAGGGTTAACAGTGCCCTATAGGATGCTAGACATGAGAATGTTTCAATAGTCTAGGTTTTAGTGGGGCGTTCTGGTGTCCCCCGATGGTCTAAATGCTGTTTCAGAGGCTTTTCTGTGCCAACCAGAGCACATTTATATTAGGTTTATTAATGCAAATTGTCAAATTTAAAGATTTTGAATAGCGTTATGAAATGTAAGCAGCATCATACAAACAAATCTGTCGGAATCAGCCTTGAAATCTTCACATTAACTGAATCTGCTTCAGGCCCCTCTAACACATCCCCATACAGAACTATTAGCCAGTTGTTAAAATCTTATGCACTGCTCGCTCCCTGACATGAATGCAGATTTCTCGCAATATGCTTCAAAGAGTTAACGAGATTTACAATGCCGCTCAAAACACAGAGCTCCCCTGTCATATTTCCCCCTCATGCTAAATAGAAATCTTAAGAAGTAATTGGAATTTACTGCATACCTGAATAACTGCATATAAATAAGCACACATTTCATCGGGGGTTCACTGACACTGTTTGGTCGCATAAAAACTGCTGCATACATTATAATACACAGCAAATAATCTTATTTTGCTGGAGCCTTTGCTACATGCTTGGGATTCCGTCCAAATTACCGAGGATTCAAACAAGCGTTTTCAATTTATTAAACCTATATGGGCAACATTTCATTTTAATGGGACAATTTATTTCTGGGAAGGGATTATCAGGGGTTGGTTGAAACCATGGCAGTGTGTAAATCTGACAGTGTTCATCTCATTTAAAGGCAGGCAGCCCTCCTTCATGCAGGCCTGTTTCAGTGGACGGAGGTGAGGATTCAGGTGCCTTGCAAGGCCTCGACCCCCTTTCCTCTTCCTGCGGCTGAAAGGCAAAACTAGCTCATTGACTTTGGCCATGTCTCCCAGACAAATTCCCCAATTCTCAACACCTTTATGAGCCTGCATGTGCTTACTGAATTTGGTGGAGAAGGACACAAATCCTCCGGATGGGATTGGCAGTCATGCCCCCGGTCTATCGGCCCGACACGCTCGGGATGTAAAGTGGCCGTCTACGTCGCGACCCCCCGGTCGAGAGGGCTCAGCGGATTTGGAGATAATGACATTGCCGCCTCTATTAAGATTCACATTAACCATTTCACCACACGACCCCGCTTCCCTTTGTCCTAGCCCCTGTGTCAAAAGCCTCGCAGTCTTACCGTGCTAGTGGTAATATTCAAAGCTGGCCAAACAACCTGCATGTGCACAACCTCTATTGCTGGGAAGGACAAAAGAGAGGCTGTCTATATGCAAAGAATACAGTGGAAATATATTCCACTTGTTGAGACAAACTCCCTTAACATTCATGGAACAAGCTATTTGGCTTCAAATAGATCCCCTATGCCTGTATCTGACATTTTCCATATTGGAATACACACTCACTCTCAGAAATATGACTTGTCTTTTCTTTTTCACTGACTGAAAGACACCTACATCAAATGACCTCTCTTTCTCTCCCTCTCTCTCGCTCTCTGTCACACACACACATGCCTACACACACACATACACCAACCCCTAGTTGCCTCCCCCTGCTGGCTCCCAGAGCTGTGACTGTGGGAGGGAGGCCAAATTGTTTCTCTCTCCCTGTGTCAAGGCTCTGCAGTGGGGATGAGACCATGAGAACAACTGCTCCCTGTCTGGCTTCTGGCTGATGGCTCCATCAGGTTAGAGCAACAGGGAGTCAGACGCTGGATGAGGTTGAATGTATGTGTGTGCGTGTGTGAGTGTGAGTATATGCATTTCAGAAGAGGTAGGGTGATCTTTCCAGGAGTCAAAAGGGATCCTGTGCACAAACAAGGTGAGCAAGTGAATGGAGAACTTGAAAAGTGATTGTTGGAAAGAAAAGTGCAATATCACTGAGTCGTTAACACCACCAAAGATGCAATGAAATAAAAAATACACCTCAGGAAAAAAAAGGCATCAAAAATGGTGACAAACTACAAAACAAAGAACTCTGGGACAACCTCTCTAAGAAAACTTGAGCATCCCACCAATAAATGTCATGAGGACTTCCATAAGGTCTTCTTGATGTTTGTGCAAAGAACTCTCTTGATCCTTCTGCAACTGACAAACAGCCAGTTTCTTTTTAGCTTCAAGACAGAGTTCAATATTTCCCTAACCTTAACCGAGTGCTTGCAGTTGCCATAATCATAAAAACATTGATTAAATAGTTCAACATTTTGGGAAATATGCTTATTTGCATTCTTTCCAGAATTGAGATGACAACATCAATATCATGCTTATGTGTTTAATACAGAGCTGAAGTCAGGATGCAGTTAGCCTAGCTTAGCATAAAGACTGGAGCCAGGGGGAAAAGCTAGCCTGGCTCTGTTCAAAGTTTAAAAATACGCCAACACCTCTAAAGCTAATTTACAAATTAAACATTATTTCTTGTTTGTATAATCCATCCACAAGCAGATGTACAGGCAAGACGGTACCAATCCTGGCAACTTCACTGTGATGACAAGACTCCAGGAAGCTGCACACAGTCACTACATCCAGCTGTTGTTCATGGAGGAATAGGTCCAGCATGTATTGCCATTTTAAACATGTCGTCTGTTTGTGGGCAGGTTAAATAAACAGGATAAGTGTTCAGTGTGAGCTGTAGAGGTGTTGGCACTTTCCTTTAACTTTGGACAGAGCCAGGCTAGCTGTTTCCCCCTGCTTCTAGTCTTTATGCTAAGCTAAACCACAGTCATGATTAACATCAATTTTCTCATCTCACTCTTGTAAAGAAAGCAAACTTGTGATATCCCTAAAATGTATAACTATTCCTTTAATCATGCTTTAGTTGCCAGGAGTGAATAGACACACACACAACACACGAGATTCCGTAGAAGTTTGTGCAGATGTGTTCAGTATGAACATTTTGTGTTGACAGTCAACAGTCTACAGATACACTCGATATAAATGTTCCTAAAAAATTGAGACTCCACCCTAAAAGTACGACCGTATACCACATATTTATGTTTACTGTTAGGCGGCGACCAAGACTTTCACCCAGGAGACCGCTGTTCGTGTCACATGTGAAACCAAAAGTCAGCGTTGATGTATTTTAACTTACGTATGTAACTTAACTTACGTAACTAACGTAAAACCTAACCAAGTAGTTTTGGTGCCTAAACATAACCAAACTGCGACTGTTTCGCAACGTTAACCAGGTGTTTATTATTGTTACCATGATGACGAAGGTCTGGTACGCCTATATATGTCGATTTGGGAGTCAATGACAAACGACCTATTCTGTTGTTTAGGTTGGAGGACTTGTTGAAAATCCACGCAGCATTACCTTTCCTACAAAATGTATTATGTGCTAATAAAAATTTAGTTGTATATGCACGTGACTTTTAGGAGATAAGGTTGTCTGAAGTATATCCATAACTAAACTGTAAGGTTGACTAGGCTGCGGGATCTCAGGTAATCCTACAAGGTCTATGTGGAGCACTGTGATCCTTTAATCAGGACGTAACCACTATTCTGGCACCTGAGCGCGTAGCAGAGCACACATCACCAGATAGCTAAACACTCTTGATTAACTTCATTGATGGAGTATGAAGGAGCATAAAGTACGTTTTCAATGTGCACTTGTACGTCCGTTTAATGAAGATATAGCACTTCCATGTAGTCAAGTTGTAGTAATAGTAGTAGTGTGAAACTGTAAATAATACAAAAGTGACTATGAGATAATGTAAACAAATGTTATGAAGTACAATGAAATATGAGCAGAAATAATTTCTAATAACATAGATGAATTAATCTACTCACAAACAAAGCTTCTCCAAGGATCACACAGGCAGATGGAGCAAGATTAAATGATGTCTGAAATCATGATGTTCCCTAGCTTGTTTACAGGAAGCAAGTCTGAACATGTGACTAACAATGTGACATTAAACAACCAATGAAAATGCAGACACCTAAATTAACAGAAATAGTCAACATATACTCAATGGCCTATAGTGGGAGCTATAAACACCTGAACAGAAAGAATACATGTAACATTACAACCACTGGAGCAAGGTGACTGCTAACAGTAGTCTTGTATTTACTGGCATTATTTTCTTTACATTGATTTATTGGAGAGTATTTAGTCGTATTTCCATCCCTGCTCATGTATCTCGCTGAACTCTCTCTCTCCATTAATGTCATTCCCTGATTTTTCTCTTGTGATAATGTGGATGAGGTAGTTATGCTGCTGCATGGAGAACCCTCCTCCTCTCCTGACTTGCTATGCCTGCAGATGAGTTGAAAGGGTGAGGAGGTCGCAACCTTCCTGGGGGATGTTTTACGATGACACGGCCGGGAAGGTCTGATTTGTCTCCACTGGAGCGTGCTGCTGGCATGTTCACACCCAGCCAGAGAGAAAGAGAGAGATAGAGATAAATAGAGCGAGGGCATAGAAAAAGAGAGTGTGTGCACAGAGGAAGGAGTGTCTGATGTTTGCGGGTGGGGGTGGGGGTTGTGTGTTTGTTGGAGGTTGGACGTCGCAGGGTGGAGGAGGGTGGGCTGTAAATTAGCTGGCTTGGCAGACTGATGGCCAGCACCAGTTTCAGAGAACAGCACCCACCTTGACCCCCGCTTAGGACGTCCAGCTTAGCCCAGAGGGAGGAGGAGAAGGTGGAGGAGGAAGACGACTACAAGCTATTGGACCTCAGATGTAACCATGTAGGCTCACTTTTATCTCTATTTAGTAAACACACACAGCCTCTGGTCACTGCCCACTCATTCAAGTTACAGTCTTAGTTAATGTTCCAACAAACCTTTGGTTTGGTTTCCCCATTTTTGTTTCCCCTTTAAGGTTGTTAGGACCATCGTTTAAATTTTGAATTAAAAATAAAGTTCTGTTGGTTTGGTTTTGCACAACAGGAGCTTGTAATGACTGGACCACCGGCAGGTCAGTGAGGTTTTCAAGCTGCCAGTAGCTGTTTCTTGTGCCAATTCTAAAATTAACCACTGTTATGCCATAAAAACACATAGATAGATAAGTATGAAATGATTTTTTGACAGTTCAATTATTTGTTGCATGGGAGACTCTGAAACAGCATGTATACCTGGTTTTCTCACCCTTTTTGGCCTGTGAACCCATTTATAGCTCTAGTATGGCAGTATAGCATAACTTGGTGATTTGAGAGGGTTGCTTTAAATTGATTAAATTATGATAAATAACATATACATAACAAACATTATTTTTTCAGACTTTAAATTTTTTCAAAACCTCATCTGCATACCAGCTGACCCAGTATGGGGCTCTGACCCCAGGGTTGAGAAAGTCTGATTTAGACTATGGGGGAGTAAAGCTCTCCGTTTACACTCAAGATAATAAAACACATTCAGATGCAGTATGACATAAATATGTATCCAAATGAGTTAAATATATACATCATGGTGATGGTGGACAACACTGACAGACATGTGATATTAAATAAAAAGCCAATATTTGTCCAAAGACGTGCAGGTTAGGTTAACTGACGACTCTAAATTGCCCGTAGGTGTGACTGTGAGTGTGAATGGTTGTCTCTCTATGTGTCAGCCCTGTGATTGACTGGTGACCTATCCAGGGTGTACCCCGCCTCTTGCCCAATGTCAGCTGGGACCAGCTCCAGCGCCCCGTGACCCTTTAAGGATAAGTGGATATAGATAATGGATGGATATTTGCTTCATATATCAGTCTAGCCTTAGTTTGAACTAATTCTAACATCATGGCAGTGATAGCCTTACCTAAATGTGCACATGTTGATTTTAATGAGAGCAGAGCCAACGCTGGATTACCAACTAGGCAAAGTGGGCAACTGCCCTGGGGCCTCAGGACTCTAGGGGCCCCGAAAGTTTCAGGCTTGCTGTGTGTAAATTATGTTTGGGAATATGCAACACTGAAGCATATCAACTGACATTAAAGCCTCTGAAAGCTTTGTTTCAAATCCAAAATATTTCTCTCTAACATTAAATATTTATGACTAAATAAACAATAATTGATGTTTGAGTCTTGAAAAATCATCTTTAGGTATTATTTATTGAGTTTAACAGCCAAAATCTCTGCTTCATCAAGACTGTGTGGTTTGATCAGATTTGATTGACAGTGGCCTGCAAGAAACAACCCCACAACTGCCATCACATTTGGATTCAAATGTTGCTAAATCCTGATTGGTGCATGGAGATATGTGAAACTGTGTTTTTCCAACTGAGTCCCGCCCACTTCCAACCAGTGAGAAGAGCACTGAGAAAAACACAAATACAGAAATAAAATAACCAAAATGATTCTAACTTTGGCCGAGCATTGTGTGTTCATGAAGGACCTCACTGCTTATAGTAGGAGCTGATAGAGAAAAGGGCCTTTAAAGTGAATCCTGCTTTATTACCTAATATTGAGGCTCTGTATTGAAGAGGCTCCCCATGTAAATAACATGTAAATAACTAGGTTTCAAAACTGTCATTATTTCTGTTTTGTACTTATACATTGCATATTCCTAAATTAATGTTTAATTGAAGCAAATGGCAGGTAGTCCAGCATAGAGAAAGTGTACATATTGCACATTGAATGGAAGGTTAATAGGAGATCTTTTGGTCCCTTGCAGTGAATCTGGCCATGAGCCAGAGTTTTGAGTCTAATACTGATAATATTAAAATGTGTAAACAATATATTGGCCAATATTTTTTTTATTTTTTTATTTAAATACATAACATACACACCTTTTTTTTTATAAGTATCCCTTAAATTTAGCTATTAAACAATTGTGACCATGATGTGCTTTTGACAAGTTTCTATTATATTTAGTAAAAAAGTCTAAATGAACAACAGCTATAAACACCACAAATACAACAACATACATTAAAGGTGAAGTTGAGATAGGGGAATTCATGAAGAATTAATTCAAATTAAGAATAAATAAAAGTAGAAAATGCATCATCATGTATTATGAACATTGACAATACCCTCATAGTGACAATACCCTGTCACCAATGAGTAATTCATCTTATGAGTTATCCTTCATTTACTGATTCTCTTTGTTTCTGTCCATGCAATGCAAGCTATGGGAAAGTTCCTTTTCTCCAAACATTATTTATATCAACAGATTGAGCTCCTATACATAAAAAAACACCTTCCAAATCATATCTTTGGCATTTCTATACTGCAATATTAATATATCTGCGAGAAACTGAATTCACTGATAATTTCAATGATCTCAGCCCGGCCAGGTTCTAGTTTTTACCCCTGCATATATATTCACCCTGTCTATAAATACATGATCAAATAGTCTGTTTTAAAAAGCATGCAGCACTCTCCATCTTCCAAAAAAAAAAAAAAAAGCTCACCATATATTGCAAATTGGCCTATATTAAACAAATTAATCTCACGCTTGGCAGTTCATCGATCTGCTGTTTCTTTGTTGCTTATTTGCAATCATGGAGCTCATTAATGGAGAAAATTATCGGAGTCACCCCGAGGTGCTTTAGCTGGGGAGGAGAGAGTTAAGCTACAGGGGCACACCAGAGAGAAAGAGAATGGTGGCTTCATTTGCATGGCTGGAATGCACTCCCCTATGGGGCGTAGGTGGGAGAGTTAGCACCTTGCAACACACAGCCCCAACACACTCTAATAAATCATGTAATCCCTGATACTTGAAGACAAACATGGGAGCAGATCTAATCAGGACTTCGCAGAATCCTTTTATCTGGGCCCATCTCTGCCTGGTCACACACAGTACACAGTCCCACACTCCTTATGACAAACACTGAAAAGGTTGATAGCCACTGATGGATAGCAACTGGGCGTGGGGTTTGAAGCCCAATACTGATGTTTTGAGGATGATATGTATCTTTAAATCTGACCATTTACATACCAAATAAGCTGCCAATTTTCAGTGTCATTGGGCAGTGAAACTTTACATTGCAACCCAGAATAGGTATGAGGACATGTTGGTTTTATTAGAGATATGTATGGAGCTACAATACAGACCTACTCTGTCTCCTAAAATAACATTTCTATACTACTAATTTGCAACAGCAAATGTTTTGAGGGAAGCATAATTCCGCCAGGATTACATCTTATTTAATCAACATAATGAGGAAAAGTTGTTAATTGACGTATGTGGCAATCCACAAATTGTTGAAACTAAACATATCAGTAAAATGTTTCCTGACAACATATTTATATATAGTTTTCCTATAAAATCCGCTTATAGCAACTAACGCATGATTTAAGTATTTTATGGTTATGTTTAGGCCAACACGTCCTCATACCTAAACGACAGGACAGGTTGTTTGCCAATGACTCCCAAAACAACATACATGACCATATGAGAGTACCAGTGACAGGCGTACCGGACCTTCGTCGTCATGGTAACAATAATAAACATGTGGTTAACGTTGTGAAGCGGTCGCAGTAGTAAGTTAAGTTACATACGTAAATTACGCAATGTCACGTGATTTACCACTCATGTCACGTGATTTACTGACGTAACTTAATTTATGTAACTTAATGTTACGATCTGACGTAAGTTAAAATAAGTTATTGGCTGTGTCCGAAATCATTCACTCATTCAGTACTCCCTGCTCACTATCTATGGACTTCTATGTAGAGGACTACATAGTGAGCTCACCGGCAAAATGAAAAAACGTTTTGTGCTGCTCTCTCTCCTCTCGTCTGTCTGCCATTTTTCTTTCAGTGCAATGCATGATGGTATATAGTGCTTGGTTAGTGTCTATTGGTTGTACACTACCTAATCACAGGCAGGTCTCAGGATGTGACCCCTGATCTCTGGTGTCGGGGTTAACAATGTTGACTGTGAACATAATCCAGGCAGCAATTATGTGTCCCTCAAAACATACTTGGCAAATATATTAAGAAGATACAAATGTAATTTCCAGGAGACAGGGTTGTGCAGATTGGAGTCTATGCTAACTTGTGAAGCTGTCTGATATGAACGGGTCCTACACGGGTGCAAATTGGACCAGGATTGGTTTCCAGACTATTTGTGATGTCACAAATCATGCTTGTAGGTCCGCCCCTTAAAATCAGATTTTCAATGAGCAAGGAGAAACTTTCCACTTTCAGCGGATGAATGTGAAATCATCCTGCTAGTGTCAAACTCTGCACATGCATCATTCTGTACAGTGAAGCTCAAACATTCAACTGGAGGAACAAGAAGAAAAACATGTTTTTGAGTGGAGGGGAACTTTAAGTTCTTTCAGAAACCTTTGGGAGACATCACAGACACTACACCCACGTTTATCTACAGTGAAACTGATTCAATATTGACTTTATATATTGGTCCAATGAGCTGTCTCATCTCACTTTTTTGTGTTTTCATGTCCCACAGGCAGATATGCTGTATAAACAGACACGCAGACAGACAGGAAGACACACACAGCAGCATTCAGTAAACTCTGATGTAATGTAGATGCTGATCAGACAGCCTGATGTGTGTAAACCTAACACTAAAATTTCAAGTCATCTCCACCACACTGGGAAATCAGAGGAGTATCATATCACTGATATCACCTTCATGATTCCAGGTTAAAACGCTTTCCAGAGCTGATTTAAAATGAATCCAGTTGAACTGGGCCGTCTCCTGTAAATATTCACTGTGTCAGTTACAGGTATGTGAGTGGATAGGCCCCCCCTCCCTGCTTTCTGTAACACTGCAGCCCACCATGAATCAAACACGTAGCCAATTCACCGGGGAGCCATCATTGGGAATATATAGCAGCTCCTGGGTTACTTTGTATTGTAATAGATGCATTGTGCTGCTAAAGAATATCCCAGCCTGTATTCAAGCAGAATGAACAAAAAGGGAAGCAGAAGAAAGAGTCTGGTGCAGATTCAGGGGAAAGTAGCGTAATTAGAAAGAGATGGGATCGGGGGAGGTTCAGTTGCTCTAGATGCGAAATCTAATTTCTATATAATGTCATTTAAATCCTGTGATCCAGGAATTGTATTTGAACTCAGATTATCGGAATCATCAGCCCGTGAATGCCTAAGATCCCTGCCAATGTTTGTGTGTGTGTGTATGGAGGAGAAGGAGGGGGAAGGGATTTAGTGTTCCTCACGTTCACAAGTTTCAAGCTTTTTTGGGGATGATTATAGTGGAGGAAAGAAAAGATGAGAGCAGGAGGGAATAAAGGAAGGTTTTGAAGACGGCACAGAAAGGGAAAAAACAAAATGAATCTGCAGACAAAATGAGCGTGAACTCATTCAAGCCGAGAACTTTTATCTTTTGCTTGCAATCACCAATAGTTTAGAAGCAACAATGAAGTGAAAAAGGATTTTTCATTTTGCTTGCTGGTGTGCCACGCTATTATACACAGTGTACACGTGTGTAGCCTTAAATGGCAAAGTCAAAAGCTGCATTACTCTCACCTCTGGAAAATGCATGTATGATGTAGCAGCATACATCAATAAAATATATCCCATACTGTTTCACACTGATGGTCAGTGTGAAACAGTATGGGCTCTGCCTTTCAGGTGTAATGTATGTACTCTGCATGTCTGCTGAGGACAATAAAGTTTGTTTTAGGCTCAGCAGCTCTTTAGGGAAAAGGAGACATTCAGGAAGAATGAATTTATGATCAAGGAAGAAGCTCCATCATTCACTTGGATGATACAATGAGACACAACACAACTTTATTCATCCCCTCGGAGCAATTGCAAACTACAGTTGAGAATAATAAATAAATGAATAAATAATGAAGCCACAAGAACAGCAGGTGCCCATATGACTGAGTAGTGTCCACCAGTCAGTTGGCTGAAGCCTGACAGGAGAAACTCAGGGCTTAAAAAAAGTCCACAACGCACAGTAACAACTGAAGGCAAGGTTATATCTACATTTTTTTATCAACTCCTCTCCTCTCTCATCTGCATTATGACAGCAAGGGACGCTGTTGAGAGAGATTTCAGTGAGCAAATCAACCTTAAACAGAAACAATGGGGGAGCCAATATCTGATATTTAATCAAAAAGACAGTATTAGTCTAACATACAGCACTTAAAAAGTTGCTGTCAAGTGAAAGCAACACCTGACACAAATGCTGTCCTGCTTAGATAATTTGTTCATTACTCCAGATTCTCAAGTCACACCATGGCATGCTTACTATGATTTTCTTTTGTAATTTTCAAACCTTTATGGGTAATAATGTTGAGAATAATGATCTTTTTCAAGGACACCATGATCACGCTCATACAGGTACACACATTCATACCTGGAGACCGCCCAGTACATCCTCAGACTATGTCTACATTAAGCCGAAAACACTGTTTTCGTGTGAAAACGATTTGCGCCCATACTGGTGTTTCTAGGTCGCTTTTGTAGAGACGCCTGAACAACGTAAAAATGGCCAAATCTCTTCTTCTTCACCCTCTTTTCTGTTGGCAAACAACAAAACTGCATCACAGCCAACATCTGCTAAGGAGTGAGAGGTTAATGACAACATCTGTATCATCGGCTATACTGACGTTTAAAAATGCGTGATCACAGAAAAAGACGACAGAAGGTTTTCTTAACTTCACCGTCACACAGCTGCTGTCTGTGAGGCAACACACACAGTCGGTTACTCTGCTGAGTGTCTCCTCCTGCTCTCTGTGGTCACCTATACCTATACTCTAATATAGCCAAATTCATCATACAGTTCTAATTTACATATTTTTCTGTCTCTGTTGTCAGACAACGGAACAATTTTTTTATTTAATCATAGCCCATATTCACAACATGTTAAGTCATGTTAAGTCATTAAGTAATGTTAAGTCATTCCCAAGCTGAAGATGGAGGGCTGAAACAGAGATGAAACAGAGAAAAAGAACATTTGTGGACAGATTCTGTAAGAAAGTCATTTTGAATCAATACAACGATGAAATCAGTTTTATTGCAAAGCAGGAGAGGAGAAAGAATCAGAAAACACCTTATGTTTCATCTTATGAGGAGAAATTGATTAAAAAACACTTTATGGGGGCGAAAGACTTTGTTTTGGTTTGTGCTGAAGAAGTAGAAAAAGATGGAACCATGCGCAGGTGAAGCAGTTGTGGAAAGATTCAACAGTTGGGGGAAAATTCAGATATGTAACATGTTATAGAAATAAATGACAGCATTTTCCTTCTGTGCCTGTCCTGTGGACATACAGAGGGCAGTGCATCTGTAGCATTAAGCTTTTTTTGTAAGGCAGTCAAGGCAGATGAGTGCCCACCCAGAGCCTGGTTCTGCTCGAAGTTTCTGTCTGTTAAAAGGGAGTTTTTCCTTGCCACTGTCGCCTAGTGCTTGCTCATGGTGGGAACTGTTGGGTCTCTGTAAATATAAAGAGTCGATCTAGACCTGCTCTATATGAAAAAGTGCCCTGAGATAACTTTGTTATGATATGGCGCTATATAAATAAAACTGAATTGAATTGAATTGAATTAAGGTGTGTAGCACATCTGCACTCAGCACCAGTAATCCTATATGAGAATTAGTGTCTGCTAAAGAAAAGAAAAAGGAAAATCAAAATTACAAGCAGGTCATGGTGATGAGTCGATTACTATTTTGCGAAAACTTGGTGACGAGTAAAAATGAGTACTTGTAAAACGCCTTGTGGGCAGTAATGCAAAGAATATGTGTAAATACATTCAGTTGCCAGTTTATTCAGTACACCTAGCTAAAACAGTTGCAATCTAATACAGCAGTCCTGCAATAAATCCTACCTTCATGATGTTGAGAGGTGTTTCTGTTATTTAGCCCACCCTCATTGATAGAAATGGGGTAGTAACACCTGTCAGTATAACACAATGCAATTCAACAGCACTACCAACTACATCCTGGAAAACGATCATACAGTTGAATCAGCAGCACTCTACAACAGTTTCAGCAGAACATTATAACCTTCATGAAAGCAGGATTTATTGCAGGATTGTTGTAGACTGCATTCATTTTAGCTTGGTGTACCTAATAGACTGGCAACTGAGTGTGTTTGCAGGGATAAGACATGCAAAAACACTCAAAGTGTGTCCTTAAATACAAAAAATGCTTAATACATTTGGAAAAAAATAGCTGTATGAAGCATTAAGTTGTTTTTGACAATAAGGGAAAAGAAAATGATTTTTCTGGAGCTTTCAAATGCTTCCTCAGCAGATCCACTTGCTATCATGTGGAAGTAGTTGCATTATGAGCAAATTCCATCTGATGTGGAAAACCACAAGATGCAGTTGAAAGCTACAGAAAAAGGTAGTAAGTGAACCTTGAGTTAAGAATTAAAAAAAAAAACTACTGTTTCCCAGGTGAAGAATGAAACATCCCTTCATTTATCCATTTTGCATGATTGCATCAAACAGACAAGCAAGTCCACAGCACTTGTCTTACAGAGACTGTCTGTAGTCTCTTCTGTGCGATGTAGAGAGTATCCAGAGTGGTGAGCAGCAGCTCACGCCTCAGTCCCTGCACGCTGAGCTGACAATAAAACAGAGGAAGCTCTCGGTGGAGCCTACAGGTGTGCTGCATTGTCTTTCCTGTCTGACAGCCCTGAAAGGAGAACATGCTACTCACTGTGGCGAGCCTGATTGTAGTGGCGTTATCGACCAGCTCCCTGGTGTAATTCCCAGATACAGAGCAGCGGAGGCAAACGCAGGTACAAACACTCGGAATCTTTTATCTCCACCGAGCAGCCGATGGCAGGGTGAGAGTTCTCCTTTCCCTCAAGCCAAAACACTGAATGCTGGCAGGCATGCAGCTGTTATGTACTTCCTCCTACTAGTCCAAATACATGCTTCAAACTCAGTCAGTTGTTGTGGACGCAGATCTGTAGAGAAGAATATCAAGTCGATTCTAAGATCAGCTTCAAAGGAGATTCAAGTCAAGACAGAGACCATAGCAAATCAAGATCACAACAGACACAAGCACTGCAGACTAAAGAATGTACCTCCACTCTGTTTAAACATCAAGCTAATACTGCATAAAAGATTACATGCAGAGGATTCTACTGGTAAGTATCAGTGAAATCACATTGCTTTATATATTTTAATGCTGTGTTCACACCTGCAGTTTGATTATCCCAGGAAATTATATAATTATATACTTTAGTTCTTGTCTGTTTGCACTCTGACCTGTTACAAATTACAATATTACAATAATTCCTTTCATCAGTCTGTCACAGAACTGGCTCTTAGACTGTGACACAAATGAGACACACGTGTATATTCAGTGCTTAAGTACATTTATTTACAACAAATTTAAAGAAAGTAATACAAACAAATCGAGCCTGTAATATCAGGAGTGTAGTGAGGTGTTGTGTTGCAAAAGGAAAAGATCCAACAACAAAAGCCACAACATGTAGATTTGTGCTCTCTGGCTTTACACGGGACACACCAGGCCCAGGTATTCCCCATGCCGTTGATTGCACTGCCTTTAGGTCCAGCCCCTGCACAAGGGAAAAAAAAAACATTGCAGCAAATGGGGAAAACGGCACACATTTAAAGCAACTTTAAATAGCAATTATCTTTGATTTTCATGCTGTAACAAAATGATAAAAAACCAATGGCTCCCTGGGAGGAACAAAATTTACTTTGAAAACTATATGCTTTGGAAAGTGTCACGTTTAGTGTAGATGTGTAGCACATTGGCTAAGAGATGCAAAATACCTGTGTTGTCCTTTCAGCAGTCCTGCCCTGACATCCTGCATTTGTTCATGTTCAGACGTCAGATATAATAATTTTGCACTGCTTGGGTTAATACTGGTGGACTTCAGCAGCACCGCTTTCTTACCGCATCTTAAAATACTCACAGTGTGATAGCTTTGCATTTAGATTGTATTCCTGCGCTTGACAGTATGTTGCCTGCAGCTGTGGATGCACCTGTGGCAGTGAAAGAAAATACTTTTTGTGCTTTTATTTCTCTGCACCAATTTACAATAAAGTGGCATAATAATAAATAATAATAAAGACATTAAGGAGGGGAAATACTCTTGCTTAATGTTTCTCTTGAATGTGTTATTCCAACTAATCCGGTCAATGTGAGCTACATTAACTAAACCTGCATGTAGAATTTCCACCCCCCATAAAATTTGGTGCATTATATCCTTACTGTGTTGACTAATGATGGCAGGAGAAGGTCACACTCAATGATGAGAAACCATCCAGCCTTCATCAGTAGGCTCGTTCGAGATGAACTGCGCCTCACCTGGAAAGTGGACGCGATCAGTTGGCAGCAGAAATGTACATCCTGTTAGATGATCCTGTTCACCTGTGGAAAATAAATGGCATCTGGCCTTGTGACACTGATGAAGGCTGGATGGGTGAACATGTTTTGCCTTCATCATATCGTCTGTGAATAAAGTGTGACCCACTCTTGACATCATTTGGCTACATTAGCTAGACATGACTATCATGTGCCTGTGTTGGAAATACAATACAAAATTTGACGTTGTAAAACATTCTAGAAACTTTGGTTTGAAGAGCAAGATGAAAAATTTCCCAGACAAATGTTGACTATTGTGAGAGAAACAGGATGGAATCATGAAGTGGTTCACATGACATTTTAAGAGCCATTTATGGATAATGTACAGTAAAAAACAACAAAACAAAACAAACAAAGAAACAAAAAAAAAACAGCCATCGCCATGGATTTATTATAGAACTCTCTTAATATCTACAGTATGGCATCTCTTCTTGCAGATTTTTTAGTAGCACTACCATTCACAAAGCATCTGTCATGCTTCAAAACTAATATTGTACAGTATTTCACAGATTGCAATCAATATTTTATTAACTGTTAATGTTCATTCTTGACCTTGGAAACAGTAGTTTTACCTGAAAACAAACAAACAAACAAAAACTTAATTAAAGGTCCAATGACTAGCTTATTTTTAAAGTTATGGATAAAGCTAGTCCAGTCAGACAACTCCCGTTTGAAATGTTTCTTACAGCAGCAGAACATAGTTAGAGTTTGGCGTCTAGGCTCCGACCTCATATAGTCTGTAGCCTGCAGGTGGATGCTGGGGTGGTGGTGGGGCCGAAAGAACAGGCAGCAATACTGATGCAGGGCAGCAGTGGCATCGACAGGCAGAGGGAGAGACGGGACATTTTGCAGTTTAAATAGACCACCAGAGTGGGAGGGTGTGTTTGGTAGATGGCTGTGGAGAGTGAGGCATGTCACTGCTATGTGTATAGCAATGCAGCTCGAGTTGACTACCTGAACTAGCTCACAGGCGTTGCTGCCAGGAGCGGATATTGTAGGAAAACAACCTAAATACATTGACAGTGAATGTTTTTTTTCCAGATACATTAACTATTAACATTTGTGTTGTATCCATCATGTATTGTGCTTTGTATTCACTTACCTATATATTTAAACAGGTATGTAAGAGAATAAGTGATGAGTCGACAAAAATCAGCCATCACGCTATCAACACTCAGTGCTAAATGTATTGAAACAGCTATGTTTTGGTATTTCATAAAACAAATGATGATGGTATGTAACTGATAACTTATCTGAATAAAAATTAATTTAATTTAATTAATTAATTTTTTAAATTTTTATTTCACTCATCTGGCAAGATGTAGCATGCAATGAACCTGCAAGATCACTGTTATTGCACACTGTATAGTGGCGTCAAGACTGGTAGCTCAGCAGTATATGATACATCCTTGTTTGTTTGCATACTGAAAGCTGAATGGAGTACATTTTATCATTGTAAACGTGTAGGTAGGCATTTTCCTTATGATGTGAATTCAGCATTTTGACAATGGACTGCAACCAGAGGCCAAACATTTGAGCTGGAGGACTCGAATCCGCAGAGGAGTAACACTATGCGGGGCTGGAGGTGAGTGAAAGGGTAATGAGGAGCGCTGAATTCAACTTTCATTATTGGATACTTTTCTTCATATCCTCCTCTCTCACACATACACACACTTTCTTGTTTCCATTCTCCCTCTTTTTTCTTTTCCTGCCTTTCATTTTGTCTGTCTCATTCCATCTCTCCACTCACACCACCTCCATCTCGTCATTGTGCCTCACACTCCAGCCCTCTGGAAAAAAAAAAAAAAGAAAATGGAAAAATGGCAAATCCTGCAGCCTCTTATGGCATCCGTGTTTACCAACCCATAATGCCGTTCTCAGATTTGTTCAGCTCCCAAGATCGCTCCTTGTGTGCATGTATCCCTCCACCCCTGCACCCCCCCCTCCACCTTTCCCTTATCGCCCAACAAAGGCGATGGATGCTGTATTTTCAGCAGCAAAACCTCCTGTAACGTTACCCCCACATCCACCATCCTGATTGTTGTAGTTGTAAGTACGCTGAGTGGAGTCTGCCAAAAGCTACATACATAGAGAGAGACAGAGAGAGAGAGACGCCTGTCAATGCTGCATCCCCACAACCACTAACTAAAGATTAGACACCGCTCTGAGCTGGGAGGGATTTCAACAAGACACCTTCTTTTACCTTGATGGGTGGTGGTGGGGGTTTAGGTGAGGATGACGGTGGAGAAGAAATGACACAAAAAGAAATATAATCTGCATCTATTCATCATAAAAGAACAGCGTGGAAAGTTGCGGATGTCACCGCTGGGTTCTTCATTGATACCTTGCCAATGCTGGATGGATAATTGAAGTCTGGGGTTTTTCAAAAGGGACGCTCATAGGGGGGAAGTTATAATACCCAGGTGGAATGAAAGGATGTGTGTTATGTCTGCCAAAACACTCTAGCCAGTGCTTTAGGTCTCTTTAGGAGCCGAGCACAGAGAGCAGACAATGCTATTTTGCAGTTCTTTGTTGACTTCACCCATCCAGACAGACCTGCAATACAGATACAAGAGCAATGAGAAAGGAGAAAACACATTGGCTAGGATGTATCAAATGTGCAGAGCAGGGTCAACTTGGTCGGCAGAACATGTATACAGTATGTTGCCCAATATGTACCTAAGTCTGTGGCTTGCATTTTTTTGCACATTTTTTACGCTCCTTTACCTCCTTATATAGTCGTTTGCATTGTCAGTGGACATGCACATGTACAAGGGATTCACAGGAAATGACACATGCATGTACTGGAGGAAATTTGAAAGACAAGAGCCGGTACATATGCACACTGCACATGATTTGTTGGTATGCACATATGTCATGTAATAACGTAATGCAGAAGAGCGGAACAGGTGGTCCTGGTCATTTGGAAGAGGAAACATATTTGCACAAGTTGCTTGTCTTTTTCCATTGTATTTCTGACAGAGTAGTGCTAAAAGTGCCTTTTCCTGCCCTCAGTGATGTGTCATTTTGACCAGACCTCTGGGACTTGTATTATTAGGAAGCGTTCCACTAGTAACCACAGGTGTCAACCAGAACTGAAATCTTAAACATAACGTGCATGTTTTTCTGGTACAGCAAGCAAGAAAAAAACATGATGATGAGTGATATCATTTGTACCGTCATTTTTCTTTTTATGACATTAATATTTTGTTGTCATTGTGACAGCTGGGTTCTCTGCATTTGTGTATATCATGTAATGCGATATAGTTTATTTCTGGTGTATTGTATATTTATAAAACAGTTGGCATTTTAACCAATATTACTGGCTAAATAAAGGCTTTCTATATAACTCCTCTGCTTGCTCTGCCTAAGAATGCCTGAAGAATGTTTTATTTCTATGATATATTTAGTATTTTTTGGTTTCATGATGTGCTTCCTGTCTGTGCATATTGTAGCCCTGACTATAATACTGTGTATCACAGTCCTGAATTGTTAGCTCCCAAAACTTGGACATTTCCACTCAGTAAAATCAGACTGCCCTCCCCAAAATTACAGTGTATAGGTAATTTGTGCAAGCAGCTTCTTATGCCCATATTTATGTTTATTGTTAAGCGGCAACCTCTAGTGGCCGTAGTT
The DNA here is from genome assembly GCA_008360985.2 of Macquaria ambigua. Lineage (NCBI taxonomy): Eukaryota > Metazoa > Chordata > Actinopteri > Centrarchiformes > Percichthyidae > Macquaria > Macquaria ambigua. Next base: position 2,178 of record VMKM01003967.1, on the reverse strand, counting down.
ATTATGACAGGAGCAAAGGAGAAAGTCAGGTGAGGTAGCATAAAGAGCGAAAAAGTCGGAAGGATGTCGGGGTGGAAGGACGGGTCAAACAACACAGGACTTTCACCCAGGAGACCGCTGTTCATGTTGATCAAAAGTCAATGTTGACTTATTTTAACTTACATCAGATCGTAACGTTAAAGCTGGGGTAGGCAAAATCTGTGCAACCTAGGCAAAACCTTCCGCCTCTCTCTCTGCTGCCTCATATCACTCCGCTAAGCCCCTCCCACCAAACCCACAACTTCGACAGGCAGCAGAAGGAGCTGGTTCCCCTGCGAAACCGTATCCCTTGTAGGGCTCGCTCTCCACGGCGTGAGCCTCACAGAGACCGCGGTCCCTCCCGCCGCGACCTGTTTTCTCAAAGACGCCCCTCCAGTGCTTCGCGGCCGCAGAGCAGAGCGCCCCAGGCTTCAGAGGCAGCTGCAAAGCCGTCCAGCAGCAGGAACAGAGGCTAGTACACCACACACACACCACTGTCCCCCTTCAAAAGTTATTCCCCACTGTTTGTCATCGTGCCTCTTTGCCACTTGTTGTTAAGGCCATGGCATTGTATGAGCCTGAAGCTCTGTGTGGAGCCGGGACGTGTTGTTTTGTACTATACACCGCTGTAGGCAAAGGAGGTGTTGGAAATTTATCACAAGTTGCAGGACTTGCGGCAGGATTTTCCCTGCCTGAAGGGACGTGTACGCGCTTCTGCCCATGTAGCTTAGCCAATACCAATGCACTGTCTCTCTGAAATAACCTGTGATTGGCTAAAGTCTACCGTCACAGGCTAGATCTGAAGCCTGAAAACAGAGGCAAGAGGGGGGGCTGAAGTAGAGGTCTGCTCTCAGACCACTTGAATTACAATATGCTGCACGGTTAATATATTTTTGCCCAATGACGCCAAAAGAAAACTGCCTACCCAACCTTTAAGTTACGTAAGTTAAGTTAAGTTAGTAAGTCATGTGACATAACTTAACTTACAACATAGCCAAGTAGTTTTGGTACCACATGTTTATTATTGTTACCATGATGACAAGCGTCCAGTAAGCCTATATATGTCATTTTGGGAGTTATTGGCAAACAACCTATTCTGTTGTTTAGGCTGGAGGACATGTTGCATAAAATTGAACACAGGAAGAACGCTGAAAACATGAACTCATCAGATAATGGGAAAAATCGAACTGTGGTAGAATACAATATGTGTAAAGTAACAAAAAACTTGATTTATCCTGACAGACAAAGGTCTCTTCAATTAACGTCAATACAAACCGTGTAAAAGGTTTTGAGTATGTAGTGTGTTCACACTAGAAAAGTAACAACATTAAGTTGGTGTGCAGACTAAAAAATGATGGATACTATTCTCCCACAATGCAATGCACAAAGGAGATGCTAACAGCTGCAATAAATTCAAATATATTTTTGTTGTTGGTGGTGAAACAGTTCCAGGAACACCTCAAAAAACAAAAAATAACCATTACAGTTTTGGATAAACATTTAGCTGTCTAAAGCTGCAGTTTGATTCATATCCAACGGCTCAAGTACTGTATCATTTCCTGTTAGTATAAAACAACACAACTGCAAAACAGTATACTATAAAGATTGATACATATAAACAGGTAGCATGTAGTAATTGGGACATAGCAAGTGATTTCTATTGCTTCCATCAACTATGAGTCCTGTGCCATTTTTGATTTTGCATGGTTGCATAGACAATCAAATCATTTCATTTTAAACTGTATTTTCATAAATCAGTAAGTGTTTTATCATTTGCTGAAGGTGACACTGACTAACAGCTCATTGAACAGTTTATTAGCTTGCCTGCAAATGTCAGTCAGTTTAGACTCAGTTCAGTGGTGTAGTCCTGATGCTTTAATACCACTGCTAACAAAACATTATCTGTTACTAGCTTGTAAGCTAGTTATCAGCGCAAATGTGTTTATATTTTGTTTCTGTACCCCTGCCAGCTCAGCTGTCAATCAAACATATGGTTACAGGAGCATTCTGAAGTATCTCCAAAAACCTTTTGTCTTCCTTTCAATAATAAAAACTGTATTTACAATAGATTTAAAAATCAATTTGACCTGATTTGACAGCAAAAAGGGACGAGTTTTGTGATTTCAGTCTTTAAAAATGTGTCCATTTCGTGCCAAATAA
>VMKM01003966.1:0-25187 GCA_008360985.2 Macquaria ambigua | reverse complement strand
ATTCAGTGTTTTAACGTCCAAGCTGAGATCGGTAGCAAGGTTTGCGACAACTGATCCTTCTTTCATTTCCTCTGGTATTGAATAATGAGTCACTGAAGTCGATATGTTACGAACGAAAGAAAAAAGAATAACGAGCAGCACGTACCTTTTGCAAGACTGCGTCGTTACAGAGGACCCCATTGTTGTGTGCGGGTTCACTGCACTTCAGACGATATAATGTACGTTTCCAGTAATATTGATGTTTCCTGTAACGGCTTTGATCACAAACATATTCACACAATTTTTCTTTCGAGGATATATCCGCATTGAAAAAAGGCGAGCGCGTTTTCAGAGTGGAGTTTCAGCACCACGGAGCTGTCCGGTTGTTTCACGATCTGCCCTAATGACAACGATTCACTGTCATGGCGTTCATGGGCTGGCATTTTACTAACAACACAGCGCCACCCTTCAGGTTTTGCAAGACTATTTTAACTGCGTTTAATAGGATGCACCTTAAACATTAATTTATTAGTTTGAATGTGAGTTTAAATTGAGAATCACTGACAAGAATATTAAGAATTATTGACACTATTTATGAGTTTAACTAATGAAGCTGAATGACCTCAAAAATCTACCATGGAAAATGAAATGTCACTCAATATTGATAAATAAGAAACCAAATGCACATTGGACTCTTACCTGTAGGGTAGAAGCTGCTGAGTCACTAGTGTCTGTCAGTCCTGTGCCTCTCGGTATACTGGACACGATGTATCTGGAGCCCTTTGGCACAGGCTGTCTGACCACCAGCTTTCCTTTCCTGGTCTCCGCTAGAAACAGACTGTACCAGTAGGCATCGTTGGAGACCAGAGTGGAATCTGCGATGGTGGAGTTCCTCTCACTGATCACACTGTTCCTGCAGGGAGGAGCCGCTTTGCTGGGCTTGGGTTTCTGACACTTGAGCACGATGGTGACCAATATGGTGATCAGCAGGAGAAATGACACCGAGCCCAGACCGATGACCAAATACAGGTTTAGGTCTGAAAAGATGTCGTATTCTAGAGGCACCTCAGTCATGTCAGAGTAGGCCTTAACGACAGTCTCCACTGTGGACAGTTTGATGGTGACTGTGGCAGACAGAGCAGGCTGCCCGTTGTCCTTGGCAACAACAACCAGTCGCTGGTGACGCGGGTCTCTGTAACTGAACATCCTCATAGTCCGGATCTCTCCGTTGTATTGGTCCAGACTGAACAAGGTGGCGTCAGTAACCTGTAGAAACTGGTAGGTAATCCGAGAGTTGTGCACTGAGTCCGTGTCTAAGGCTATCACCTTTGCAACCAGAGAGCCTTTATCGGTGGATCTGGGGATCTTTTCCTCCACCACCGAGCCGTGCGCGCGCCACGGAGAGACGATAACCGGAGCGTTGTCGTTCTGGTCCACAATTATGATGTGGACGGTCACGTTACTGCTGAGTGGAGGAGAGCCAGAGTCTCTGGCCTCGATGTGGAAAAGAAAGTCCTTCTCGATCTCATAGTCAAAAGTTTTTAGTGCGTAAAGATTACCGTTCTCTGGATTGATGGAGAACAGCATGGACATGGAGGTGTTGGCTATCTCCTTCTCTAGGATGAAATAAACTAGATACTGGTTTTCATGGAGGTCAGGGTCAAACGCAGTGAGGGAACTGAGCAAGGCCCCAGGTGCGTTATTCTCCATTACACGTATAGTATAAAATGACTGAGGGAACTGTGGAACATTGTCATTAACGTCCAGCAGTTCTAACGTCATAGTTTCATTGTCAGATAAAGGAGGAGAACCTCTGTCTGTAACAGTGAAAGTGATGTCATATTCTGGAACCTTCTCACGGTCTAATGGCTCTGACACTACTAATTCATAATAGTTATCAGAGGATTCCCTCAGTTTGAAAGGCATGTTATCTGGAATATGAAGATCAACCACTCCATTATCACCTGAGTCTTTATCACTGACACTAACTACAGCTATCACTGTGTCTAATTCTATGTTTTCATTGACTGGACTCTGAAATGATTTAATAGATATTTCTGGGTGGTTGTCATTCATGTCCTCAACCAGAATCTTTATGGTACATTGTCCTGACAAACTATTGGCTCCTTTATCAGTTGCTATAACTTCCATATCATAGATCCTGAAATCTTCATAATTTAACATTCCTTTAACAGTAATTTCACCAGTGGAAGGATTCAGATTAAATGTTTCTTGTGTTTTCTCTGACGTATATAAACTGTATGAGTACGTAATGTCAGAATTTGACCCCTCATCTGAGTCTGTTGCATTGAGATGAATAACAAGGCTTCCAATGGGAGAATTTTCCATTATTTTGATATCGTAATTCACTTTCTCAAATGCAGGAGCGTTGTCATTAGTGTCCAAAACACGAACAATAACACTTGCAGTACCAGAACGAGCAGGTGTGCCTCCATCTACAGCTGTGAGTATTAAATTATGAACAGCTTGCTGCTCCCGATCTAAAGTCTTTGTTAAGATTAATTCGGCAAACTTCGACCCTTCTCTTCCGGTCTGAACTTCAATATTAAAGTATTCACTTTCACTCAGATGGTATGTTTTCACTGAATTGGTTCCAACATCAGGATCAACTGCATTGCTGAGAGAGAATCTTTCTCCTTTTGGCGTCGCTTCAGATATATCTAGATGTATGACGTCTCTTCTAAACTGTGGGGCGTTGTCGTTCATATCCAAAATTTCTACTTCTATATTAAAAATTCGTACTGGATTTTCTAGTATTACCTCCAGTCTAAGATAGCAAGACGTTGACGATTTTGTAGTGCAAATATATTCCCTGTCAATCTTTTCAACAATGTACAGTTCGCCAGTCTCTTTGTTCACGTCCAGATATTTCTTATTTGCAATGATGTCGAGACGCATCTTTCTCTGATTCAGTGTTTTAACGTCCAAGCTGAGATCGGTAGCAAGGTTTGCAACAACTGACCCTTCTTTCATTTCCTCTGGTATTGAATAATGAGTCACTGAAGTCGATATGTTACGAACGAAAGAAAAAAGAATAACGAGCAGCACGTACCTTTTGCAAGATTGCATCGTTACACAGGACCCCATTGTTGTGTGCGGGTTCACTGCACTTCAGACGATATAATGTACGTTTCCAGTAATATTGATTTTTTCTGTAACGACCTTGATCACAAACATATTCAAACAATTTTAAATCCCATTATATATCGGCTTTAAAAAGGGCGACCGCGTTTTCAGAGTGGAGTTTCAGCACCACGGAGCTGTCCGGTTGTTTCACGATCTGCCCTAATGACAACGATTCACTGTCATGGCGTTCATGGGCTGGCATTTTACTAACAACACAGCGCCACCCTTCAGGTTTTGCAAGACTCTTTTAACTGCGTTTAATAGGATGCACCTTAAATATTCATTTATTAGTTTGAATGTGAGTTTAAATTTAGTATCACTGACAAGAATATTCAAATTTATTGACACTATTTATGAGCTTAACTAATGAAGCTGAATGACCTCAAAAATCTACCATGGAAAATGAAATGTCACTCAATATTGATAAATAAGAAACCAAATGCACATTGGACTCTTACCTGTAGGGTAGAAGCTGCTGAGTCACTAGTGTCTGTCAGTCCTGTGCCTCTCGGTATACTGGACACGATGTATCTGGAGCCCTTTGGCACAGGCTGTCTGACCACCAGCTTTCCTTTCCTGGTCTCCGCTAGAAACAGACTGTACCAGTAGGCATCGTTGGAGACCAGAGTGGAATCTGCGATGGTGGAGTTCCTCTCACTGATCACACTGTTCCTGCAGGGAGGAGCCGCTTTGCTGGGCTTGGGTTTCTGACACTTGAGCACGATGGTGACCAATATGGTGATCAGCAGGAGAAATGACACCGAGCCCAGACCGATGACCAAATACAGGTTTAGGTCTGAAAAGATGTCGTATTCTAGAGGCACTTCAGTCATGTCAGAGTAGGCCTTAACGACAGTCTCCACTGTGGACAGTCTGATGGTGACTGTAGCAGAGAGAGCAGGCTGCCCGTTGTCCTTGGCAACAACAACCAGTCTCTGGTGGCGCGGGTCTCTGTAACTGAACATCCTCATAGTCCGGATCTCTCCGTTGTATTGGTCCAGACTGAACAAGGTGGCGTCAGTCACCTGTAGAAACTGGTAGGTAATCCGAGAGTTGTGCACTGAGTCCGTGTCTAAGGCTATCACCTTGGCAACCAGAGAGCCTTTATCGGTGGATCTGGGGATATTTTCTTCCACCACCGAGCCGTGCGCGCGCCACGGAGAGACGATAACCGGAGCGTTGTCGTTCTGGTCCACAATAATGATGTGGACGGTCACGTTACTGCTGAGTGGAGGAGAGCCAGAGTCTCTGGCCTCGATGTGGAAAAGAAAGTCCTTCTCGATCTCATAGTCAAAAGTTTTTAGTGCGTAAAGATTACCGTTCTCTGGATTGATGGAGAACAGCATGGACATGGAGGTGTTGGCTATCTCCTTCTCTAGGATGAAATAAACTAGATACTGGTTTTCATGGAGGTCAGGGTCAAACGCAGTGAGGGAACTGAGCAAGGCCCCAGGTGCGTTATTCTCCATTACACGTATAGTATAAAATGACTGAGGGAACTTTGGCGCGTTGTCATTGACGTCCAATAAATGCAGAGTTATTGTTTCGTTATCAGATAAAGGCGGCGTCCCTGCATCTGTCACAATCAGTGTGATGTCGTATTCAGGTACTGATTCACGATCCAAGGGCTCAGACACTATGAGCTTGTAATGCATGGGTCTTTCTGATGACTTGTTAAGAATAAAGGGCAGATTCTGATTTATGGATAAGCTTACTTCTCCATTTTCGCCAGTGTCTCGGTCACTTACTCCTACCAGAGCAATGACACTTCCTACCGGGATGTTCTCATTAACTGTGTTTTTAACAGACTGTATGGTAATTTCTGGATAATTGTCATTCATATCCATCACGTGGACGACTACTTTACACTGCCCCAGTAAGGGATGCGTCCCTTTGTCTCTGGCCTCAATGTGCATCTCATAAAATTTCATATCTTCATAGTCAATAGTACCCTTCACAGTTATCTCCCCTGTGTTAGGATTCAATGCGAAGACATCTTGTGTTTTTTCTGACGTGTAAAGGGTGAATGAGTACACTATCTCTGAATTCAGACCCTCGTCCAGATCTGTAGCGTTAAGCTTCATCACTAAGGTTCCGATCGGGGAATTTTCTGTCATGTTAATTGTGTAAGTCTGCTTGTCAAACCGAGGAGGATTATCATTTGTGTCCTGTACTCTAACAATAATATTGGCAGTGCCGGAGCGCACAGGGACCCCGCCGTCCACAGCAGTCAGTATTAAATTATGAACAGCATTCTCCTCTCTGTCTAAAGACTTGGTCAACACCAAATCAACATACTGAGTTCCATCACTGCCCGTCTGAATTTCGATGGCGAAATGTTCTCCGACGCTGAGTTTGTATGTTTTAATTGTATTTATGCCAACATCTGGATCCACAGCATTAGGAAGGGAAAATCTCTCTCCCGGTGTTGCCGATTCTGAAACGTCGAGCTCTACTCTGTCTCGTCGAAAATGTGGAGCGTTATCATTTATGTCCGTTATTCCAAGTTCAATGTTGAAGATACGTAAGGGGCTTTCTATGATGACATCAAGCTTTAGAAAACAGGAGGTTATTTTCGGACAAAGATATTCCCTGTCCATCTTTTCTACGATATACAACTCCCCTGTTTTTTTATTGACATCTAGATATTTTTTGTTATGGAAAATATCAAGTTTTACCTCTCGTTGTGCCAAACCTCCAGGCTCAAGTCCCAAATCCGCAGCGAGATTAGCCACAACAGAGCCCCTTTCCATCTCCTCGGCTATAGAGTACCGTGTCACAGACAAAGCGCTGGGCCATACTGCACAAAAGACAAAGACAGTGGCCCAAAAATTCATCCTTTCGTCTGCAGGAAACAATACTCCAGATTCTAAACACGTGTTGTTTTTGTTGGTATTTAAGATCTGACTGGATATCTATATATACATGTCTTAGGGACCTGTTGTTAATTTAGAAATTAAAAGCATATCTTCCAGAAAGCTGTGTCCTACACCCTTTATAAATGGGTGTGTCATGACTTCCAAGAGAGAGATGCATTATGCTTTAGTGGTCAACAGTGCCACCATGTGACAGAGACTGCACATAGTGAAGTACCTGTTTTAGAATCGGCTTTGTTGACCAAAATATGGTTTCACAGGACAGTGACATGTAGCAGGATTCATTCATGTATTTTTGATTTCTTTGTGGAAGGGCTACCCTTGTACTTTCTTACAAATATGTTCAGGTTTCCCTCAATAACAGGTTCAGTTTAAAGGCATGCTAAAAGTGATCCCTGTCAAGCAAATGCCTTGTGCTTCCTTTGCATTTTACATAAGTTAACCATATTTGCTTGTATCTTGATGTGAGGAATCCTAAAAGAAATGAAGATAGTGTGTAAATTTACAGACAGTCTGCTACGACTACACCCTTCACATCTCACCTTGGGTACATGATAGTTCCTGTCTTCTTTAAAAATGACAGCCACTGCTGTGTCAAGGCATGTTGTAGCAAATATGGAGAACCGGAACAAAGATGATCCAACCTCATGTTATTCATTTTCCTTATGTCATAATGTAGGCTTACTGTATATATGATAGAGTTTCTTATTAGGCTGTCAAGTTTTAAAAAATGTATAGTATGAAATGATTCAGTCAGGAACACTCACATCAAATAGCAAATGAAGATGGCAATACAATTTGACTTGGTTGGGGATGCTGCTGAACAAACTCAGGCCTATAGGTAAATATTTAATAACAGCAGCAAAAGCAGAGTGAATATGAGTGAGAGTCTTTAAATAGGTCTGCCATTTTACTTGTCTCTTTTAGATTTTTTTATTTTATGTTTTTACTTAATGACTAGAAATGTGGACCTGCCTATTCGTGAATAGCTTAATCAACACCTGTTTGACACAGCCTCAAAAAAGCGAGTATAAGCTTCACAAAATATTTAATTATTGACTGGAGGGTTGTCGTATTGAATTGAACTGTTAAGTTTTTCCAAACCCTCTTTATGCAGTTGTAACCCAGGTTATTTTCCGTAGTTCCAATTTACAGATGTCCCCTAAACGCCTCGCAAGCAGGAGAGCACGCAACTCAGACAGGTGTGTGACAGAAGCTCAGTTACCTTTGAGAAGAGTGAAATAAGATACTTCTAACGTAAGATTGTGTAAGTGGAATTGAGTGGGCATGGCAGTATTACCAGGGAGAGCAAACTGCTAAGCTGTAGAGTGGCTGTTATCGTCAGGACGAACTCCATCGGTGTTTCTTTCCTGGTGATTACGATTTACGATTTCGTTGCAATAGAGTTGAATGGTATGTTATTTTACTTTGAGACATATGGTAAAGCAAAACCAGTTAGGATATAACGTTTAGTGTGATGTGAAGTAAATATGGTTGTTTTAATGAGCTGTTTAGCTGCCCACCTCTGTGGCTTAATTGCAGCCTGGAAGCTAAGTAAGTTAAGTAGTCTGCGTGACAACAGGTATAGCTGCTGATCTAACTTAGCTCTAGTAAGGAACATAAGGTAATTCGTGTGTATTTGACAGTGGTGGAATGTAACTAAGTACATTTACTCAAGTACTGTAGCCTAGGCTACTTAAGTACAAATTCAAGATAGGCCTACTTGTACATAAGTATTTAAATTTTATGCCACATTATACTTCTACTCCACTATAATTCAGAGGGAAATATTGTCCTTTTTACTGCACTACATCTTTCTAGTTACTAGTTACTTTTCAGATTACAATTTTAGTCCAGTGAACACCATGTATCTCCAAATTTGGTGATTTTGAATTTGAATTATTAATAAACTGAAGAATTAAGTGTTAAACAGTGATTCATTCAAGGTGAATAGTCTTTTTTTTTAATTAAATATGCCAGATGCTCTTGCGTAATCATGCTTAAAGAAAACAAAAAATCAACAATCAAACAATTTAATTGAAATTGAAATATATTTTTTTTGTATTTGCATTTACCTGAATCCCTTGCTTGGTGTTGTTTTGTGAAAACAGGGAGGGAGATATATTGCATCTTAAGTCACTATTTTACACTGTTTGATTGCATTCCTCTCACTTGGGGTTTTTTCTGCTGCTGTGTGTGCACATTTATATGCAACAGAAGAGCCAAAGGAAATTAAAAGCTGGCTAATGGCTACTGGCCAATTGCTGCTTTTAATCAAGCTGGAGCCAACACACACTACAAAAACAAACACCACAGAAAGTCGTTAAAATAATAAAATGAATAATGGAACTGAAATAAAGTGCAAGGAGATGTTTATTCCCCACGACATGTGACCTGTTCATCAGGAGCCAAATTAAGTTCAGGCTTGATCATTGTGACTACCTCATACTGAATTAATCAACAACAAATCAACAAATCATTCTCAAGCTCAAAACTCTGCATTGCTACATACTACTCAAGAAAATCAAACCAGGCCTGTGAGTCATATTCTCTACATCACCTCAGTACCAGTGAAAACCGCCTGCAGATGATATTCAGTTTAAACTTAAATCAGTCTGAAAAAGTTACAATATTACTGTTGATCCTTGTGGCAACTTGCAGTTTTCCATTTGGGTATTGTACCTAGATGTACTGTGATCACATAATGATAAAATATAATTAAACTTTAAAAAAGCTAGAGGATACCACCCATACTGTCTGGGCCTTGTCATCATTCATCATGTCTTCATGTTTCATCAGTATTTCAGCCTATATATATACATATATATATATATATATATATATGTGTATATATATATATATATGTGTATATAGCAGCATATATATATATATATATATATATATATATGTATATGTATATATTACCTTAAAACAGCGCCCTGCTGTGGCCACGTAAATCATCTCAGGGACCCACAGATCACAGAGATTAAGAGCAATGACAACTCTTTATGGTTATAGCCCAGAGGTTCAGCACTGCATTGCCAAGTTGTTTCCTTCTTGTACAGTATTACTGGTCAGGTGCAGCTTGCTCCTGTTTGTTGTTTTGGTCTCTACCACATATTGAAGATCTCAATCAGCCTGCTTGGTTATTTTCCTGTGACTAACTCCAGAGCTTTCACTGGTGTTGCCTTCACTTTTAATGGCTCATTTGTGCATTTTTTTTTGTGCTGATTTATACTCAACATGATTTTTTAATGAATTTTCTCTACAGTCATTATGACTGAAATCTCCACTGAAATAGGGATCCTGAATACTGTCAGTTGTGACCACATTGAACCCTACTTTTGTCAAAGGTGCAACGCATTGTACAGAAGCTGTGCATACAGCAAGAAGAATTTAGCAATAGCCAGTAATTGATCACCTGTCATGTATTTTTGAACATGTTGTTGTTCAAAAATACATGAAAACTTGTTCATCCATCATTTTCTGTGCATCCAATACATTTGCAAACTTGCCAGCACATGTGGAAATTAGCATATAGAGGAGAGCTTACAGAATGGAAATACCCTGGGTGGATAAAAGTACGAGACATGGTATCCTTTAATATGATAATCTTTAGGAAATTATTTTGGATTTGTTGAAGCCAGTGCCAGTTTAGCCAATTTATAAACACCTCTAGTCATAGTAATTTGTCTGAGTCTGATCCCCTTGATTTTCTATTAATCTAATAAACAGTGAAATGCTGTTTCATAGTTTAGGATATTATATATTATAACAAGACAAACTTCTATTTTGAATGTGCCTTACATTTGCAGTAACAGGACGTGTAGGTTGTATGTAGTTTGCAACAACATTCACTTGAAGAAAACAAATCAAAATGAAGTAAATTAGTGTTTTCTGATGCTGTTGCAGTTATTAAATTGTTGTAAAAAGTTACATTATTGTTTTGATATATAAATATAGCAGGAAACTTCCAGGGGATAATATCATGGGTTGAGAGCAGTTAACAAAGTCACCAAAATCTAATTAATTACCAATAAAACTCTTCAACATCCCCACTTGTATTACCTTCCTATGTGACTTGGTGGCAACAAAGCAGCACGTTTTGCTACAGTGGCTCAGCTAAAATCATTAGTTACACTGTTGGCTAACTGGGACAGTGGTTCTAATGTTTTTATGCCTCTGTGTTATTTTTGTAAGGTTATGAATCTTGTACACCTTGAACACAAACATTTAGCACAAGCCCTGTAGCATGCTAAAATACTGTATGTCAGACATAGTTGAGGAAAATGCATCGACTACTAATTCTATGCTGCTGTATGTGGTTTTATGTGCATCTGTCTCAAAAAAGAAAAGAGGGAGGAGAGAGTTACGTGTTCCTCTGCCCCTCCTGCCTACACTCGGTTGTTTGTTTTCACCCTTTTTTTTTTATCTGATAATGTTTTGAGTTATGTCATTGTAACCTCCCAGCCCCACACCTCTCTGAGTTTACAAAGTAAAATGAAATTACTCTTCCAACCCAAGACTGTTTGTTTGGTGTGCAATGATTCTTACTCAATGATGCCCTCTGCTGGAGAAATCTGCTACTAAGCCAGTGTTGGAAGACAATGCAAAGGCTCATCATTGGCACATTTATTATAACTGGGGATGAATCATGGATGAATTCAGTTTCATCCAGTATTTAACTACCATATAAGATAAAAAGGAACACTGTTTGAATGTGGTTAATAACTTTTTTCCCCCTATGCTGGGATGTAAATGGCTCACGAGCATGTTGCTTGTGTGATTCCACATGACAAAATTATTTATTCTTTAATAAGCCCAAGCACTAGTGGAATGTAACTAGGTTCACTTAACCAGGTACTTTACTTAAGTACAAATTTGGTGTACTTGTATTTTGCTTGAGTATTTCCATTTAAGGCCACCCTATACTTCTACTCCATTACATTTCAGGGTGAAATATTGTAGTTTTTACTCCACTACATTTATTTGACAGTTTATTTGAAGATGATGTTACATGCATAACATCAGTTTATAAAATATGACGCATTGTTATAGATTAAAGTAACCAACTGTATGTAAAATAGTTAAAATGAGCTCTACCCGGACCAGCTGCAACATTCAAATGCACATCAATGCATCAGTAATACAGTAATATGCAGCCTATTATAGGATATTTATATTAATATATGTGTATGTATAGCCATTTGTCTGCATAATGAGCACTTTTACTTTTGATACTTTATGTACATTTTGTTACTTTAATACTTTTACTTAAAGGGAATTAATGCAAGATTGTTGTAACAGAGTTTTTGTTGCACTTCTACTTTTAGGTAAACACTTGTGTGAATACTTCTTCCACCTTTGGCCCTTGAATAGCACACTTGGGCTCCCAGGAGATTTACTTTATTTGTATTATGTATACATTTATACCTCTTTCAGTTACCTCATGGGTCTGTTTCTTAGCACTGCTTTGGAATAAAAGACAGATGAAAGTCATGCAAAGACATGTTGGTTATAAAGGTGTTAAGGGTGGAACAATGTGGGTTTAAGATTTGCGTGTGTGTGTGTGTGTGTGTGTGTGTGTGTGTGTGTGTGCGTGCGTGTGTGTGTGTGTGTGTGTCATGGAGAGGAAGAGGAAGAGAGGGGACTCCAAAACATTCAAATCCAACATACTGCACCAGTTTTCATTGAGTAGTTACCGACGCGCCCTCTGGTGGACGGCTGGAGAAATTGCAGCTGGCTAGAAAAGAACCACTGGTCAAAGCAGTTTCAGCACCATGGCCATGGACAGCTCCCAATGCAAATGACCAACATGGTTAAAGGATGTGAAGTGACACGAGTTGCCCTGTGCTGAGTATCATGTTGCTGTAACTGAACAGACTGGGAGATTTTATGCTTTTTTATGACCATAATTTCACCAATCACAACACTGCAATGTCACTACAATTTCAACAACCGCGGAGCTTAAAAGAAACTGAAATTTGTATGAGCCTATTTGATTTGGGCTTTAGGTGTAGAGGTATACATGAGTTTGATGTTTCTGAATATGATCCTAAAATAACATTTTTTTTTTTTTTTTTTTACTTTAAAGTCGTTCTTGTAGCAGAGAGTAAGAATAATCATACACCTCTATTTTAAGGAACAGAGCTCCATTCCTCACTCATCTGAAAGTAAGCCAAGCTGACCTAAAAACGGCTGCCCCTTCAGCCGTCCCTATGGATCACCTTACCGCGGAGAAGGTTAGCCTGCTCCCCTCCATGCTCTCTACGGACACCCGTTTCCTTATTAACGGAATTATTTTCAATCTGAGCCATGCGACGACCTAATTACCCTGCTCATTTCTGGCCAGTGGCCAGATCTCATCTGTTGATGGTAGGAACTAATTCCCTGAGAAGTAAGATGTAAAAGGGCAGAGAGAGAGAGGAGTCACAGGCCCCCTAGCTCACATCCAGGTGTGGCATTTGGAGCTGAACCCCCCCCTTCCCCTGATGCTTGTATTTGTGTTCGTGGTCTTAATTAAAGTGATATTTCGAGAGAGGAGGTTCTGTTTGTTCAGTTAATGAACCCCAGTATTCTCTGCGGGCAAATGGAAATGCAAGCACTCCAATTAGCATATGTTAGCATTTTACTATGTTTATTCCTCGCCGTGGAAAACAGCTTACCAAGGCGAAAAGCTTTCCATCCTTGTAAGAGTAGCAGTGGAACTTTTTCACCCCAAAATAATTGACTCAAACTAATTAAACATAGATCAACTTACATCTAAATGCTTTATGCATGTAGATCGTCCGAATCTGTGTTTAAATGCGTGCGTGTATCAGTGCGCGTGGGTTGGGTTAGGCCTTGAGCTTTATGAATTACAGCAGGCCACACGTGCATGTTTAAGAGACATAAGAAAGACCATTATGAAAAAAATACTTTATTTTCATAAATGTATACAGTACATGTGTGGGGGAAATCCCCCGTCTTTACAGTTGTCTGCATTATGTTGCAGCTTGCATATACATTATCATACTGTTGGTCATATTCACACAAGCTCTGTTAGCAAACAAAAATATAAATTTGGATGTGCAAAAAGTATTGTCCACTAATGCTTTTTCAAAACATTTTGGATGTAATTGCTGCTCCAGTTTGATTGTCTAAATAATAATAATAATAATAATAATAATAGGCAGACACATACATTGGCCATGTTGCAGTGGCATGTCACATAAATAGCCATCAGACTTCATTTTCCTTCAGCATTTTGGCCAAAATGGATCGTTCTTTCATTATTTCTCTACTCAGTGAATTGCACATCCTCTGTGTTTTTCAAACCACCTATAAGTCATATGTTCATTAACTTAATTTATGTACCAATTGGTCTCTTCCTCTGTTTTCATTTGAGGTTATACATCATTTTAATCATCCATTCAGACACTGATAAGTCAGTCATTGTACAGGTCATTATTTATAATCGCAGCCTCTCCCTGGGGGGACATCTGAAGACGTCGCTTCTTGCCAAAGGTGGAGAAGGAATTGTGGACGTCCAGCTCACTTCGCTGTACTGCGGGCCTCAGGGTGCAAAAGCCTGATGGTGTCCCAGGGATGTACATATTGTGGTGGTAGTCAGGTGGTGGGTGTGGGTGTGGGTGTGGGTGTGGGTGAGGGTGAGGGTGGGAGGGGATTGATGGCTGCTGCTGTTGGGGAGGAGGTGTGCACCGAGGAGTCCAGGGGCGAGAGGGGACCCCACTGGTTGAAGGAGACATCTTATAATCTGTAGTATGACGTAGATAAGGAGAAAGGAGAGGAGATGCAGATACTTAATTATATGATATTTACTTACTACTGTAGTGTTATTTTTATTTGCACCACTTTTCTAAAACAAAGTTTAGTGCTTTGCAATCTGGACAACAAGCAATGACATACAACAAAAGAAGAGGTCAGAGACAAAAATACAAAAACAGAGCCATAATGGTATGAATACAGCCCTGCTTATTACTTAGGGGCAGTGGAGACAAACCAATTAAGGGAACAACAAAGGAAAACCGAGTGTCATTACATAAAAGCATGGAGGTGTGCTGTGTCATGTTTGGGAGCACGTTACATACTGTAAATACATACATAACCCTAAATGTGTGTAGTTTGGATGAAAGCTGTTTGCGGTCCACTGTGTTTGGCCTCTCTTACCTTTCATGCCTCTCATGTGAGTACCCCAGGTCCAGTACTGTCCAGGTGCCATGGACGTGACATAGTTTTCTGGGTCTGCATGCATGGCCTTGCGCATGAGGGTGCCATCCATGTTGATAGAGTTATAACTGCAAACAAGATACCAGTCTGTAATGACAACATACTTTACTCGTATGTAAATTCAATATCTATATCATTCTTCAGCTCATTGTGTGAGTGTTGTACTTGGACACAATGTAAAATTGAGATATATTATTGTTACCTTTTAATGGAGGAGTTCTGATTCTTTGTGAGAGTCCAATCTGTGTTTGGCTGCTTCAGCTGCAGGAAAAAGAGCATGACAGAATTTAATTTTAAACTTAATAAAAATGACAAAATCCGCCACAGTAGTGCAATGTCACTGTCCAGGTGTATTTTGAGAATTGTCTCCTTTCAAATTAAGTTTAAATAACAAACAGTGTCTGTTCATTGTATCCTCTTGCATTAGTAGAGGTCAGTGATAACTGACATGAGGAGCAGTCTATCTTTGTGTTCGTCCTGAAATGGAGACATGACTCTTTTCACATGGATCGTGGCTGCCGCCCTGTGGATGTTCGTCAGAACTGAATTTTTAAGAGCGGAGGTGCTGTTGCCTTCAGCTACGACTCGCCTGTCACTTAATTTTGCTTTTATCCTCTGTAGCGCAGCGGGAGGGGTGAAGGAGAGCACCCGAGTGATATTTATTCCGGGTCTGACTCTCATAGTATGGATTCCACGCTCTATTTATTCACTTAAACTTGTTAACAAGGAGAATGCGACGTAAGCGTATTATTAGAATCGGTATTCAAAATACATTCCTCGCCAACTACGCACAAAACCAATTAGAACCCCACCGGGATGAAACGAAACATGATTTTAATCTTCAAAGAAAACCGTGCCAGGGAGGAAATTAAGAAAATTACACACGTCATTGTTTTGTGGATTTTATGCATCATTTTACATTAATATTTGCCTGATGCTCCTCGAGCAAGGTTTTTAATTAAAAGTCTCACAGAGAGCCTTGAAAACTTTGCGGTCCTTGCAGCTGTATATAACCCGAGACAGCTCAACACGCATTGCACGCATAAGACGTGCACGCACCTGCCCTGCGTGTCTTACACGCTTGAATGTGTGTTTAATCTCTCTTTTCACCTTCAATTCATCAACTTAAGCGGGCCTATATGTACTTGCTTTGCTCAAATAGCCTCATTGTGATTTGCCTTTCAGTTTAATGTGTCACTGACGACCTCACGACGACTCATGTGGGTTTGCTGAGGGACACCACCGGGTGAATTAGGCGAACCAATTAACGACAGGAAGGACACTCTCTCCTGAAGGAGCATAGCTGCAGGCATAGCAATCACCGTGACCTCGAAATCCCTCTTGTGGCCAGAGGTGTATGTGCCAGTGACCGAGCTGACATTTCTCAGTCAGCCTGGTGGAGTCTGGTATCATGGCTGTGAGTCTTCGCTGTCCCTCTGCGTTTTGATGACAAAGAGCAATACGCACATATTTACGGTCTGCTGCCCCGAATTAGAATTAGGAAACACTGGTGTAGACATCCTGCCTCCGTAAATTCCCTGTCTCCTTGCCTCCTTCCTTCCCCCTCCTTCTATTACACCCCTCCTCTTCCCCACCCTTGCTCGATAAATATGAAGCCACATCTCTCTCTCTCTCTCTCTCTCTCTCTCTCCTCGCATTCAGAGGACAACGCTGGGGCCGATCTACAGGCGGCCCACGTCTCATTCCAGCCATGTCCTTGCACCCCCTCCTCCTCCTTGCCCCCTCCCCTCTCGATGTCCTCCCCTGTCTCCCCAAAACCGGCCATTTGCCATTTTTCATCAATAATGGACAGCCCCCCCCTTGCGAATACGCCACATTGTGTGTAGTATAATGGTTCGACAGTGCTTGTGCCCTTGAGGCATAGTTAGTGAGGTTATCTGTCCTATATTGTTAGTTTGAGAACAAGAAGGCGTGTCGCAAACCAGGAATTGTCTGAAGCCGAGGCAGATTAATTCAGAAAACTGCCATTCACCTTGTCAGTCACGAATATAACCTTGACTTTTTGTTCAGACTCAGGTAGATGTGCTGGAAGCAGGTGTGCCCCCCTCCCCCATGAAAAGTATGTGGCAATGACACTGGATGAGCTCGCAGGTCCTAAATCAATTATTTTTAAAAGCTTTTTCCACATGTATTTTATTTATTTTGCGAAAACGTGCCGTGAAGACACCTGGGTATGTCACCAAGACTGAATAGAGGAGTCAACTTGAACTACATCTCCTCTTCCTCTCACATAGTAATTGATATCTCACTTCATTCTGTACAGATGAGAGGACACGGTATGCGCACAGAATATGCTCCTTGCAAGACACTTTCATTAACATGTCAATTAAAATGCAATCTCACGTCGTTTCATTTCATTTCCTGGGTGCCAAACATTACCACGGGCGGCACAATTAGAATAAATTATGGCCATAATTATAAAAACAGTCGAGACAACATACTGTGCAACACACTTACTAAGAGAGAGAAGAGAAGAAAACCATGGCTTTGCTCAGTTTGTGCTCAAGTTGAGTTTAAACCTGTCTGGATGCGTGATTTGACCTTCATGGGGGAATGTCACAGTCTAGATTCTTATCAGAGAGGGAACTGAGATGGGTTTTGTTGTGGCAGTGAGTGAAACTGGCGGATTTAAATGAACAACATTTAAGCTCTCGCGTCTTACGCTGATTTCACTGTACCTCATTGGGAGTAGTTGCTCCGTTGTTCACAGATGCGCTCCGGCTTTGCGCGTTCCACGAGTTTTCTGCGCTCTTCGCCTCGTTGTTCCTCGGTGTGCTGCCGGGGCTGCACGGCTTCAGAAACATAAAGTCACTTTTGGCAGATTCGGGAGTCAGGCACACTTTGTAACAATATGACTGTGAGATACTGCTGTTTCCATTCACCTCCATACAGTTCGTGGGCACTTTGGCCGCGGATGAAATCTGCAGGTTGAGGTTAGATTTTTTGAACACCTCCGGGGGCGGCTCCGGCTGAAACCCCCCGCAACAGCAGCAGGCGAACGGGGGGAGGTTGTACCCGCTGATGGTCTCCCTGTCCTTGTAGCACTTCACCGCAGCCAGCACGATAATAGCCACCAGGAATATTAAAGATATTGTGCTCAGTGACACGATCAAGTAGAGAGCGAGGTTTGAGGGAGGCTGTGGGCTGAGTGTGAGGTCTCCGAAATCTGACAGCGACTCGGGCACGCTGTCTACCACTGTGAGGACAATGGAGACGGTGGCGGAGAGCGGCGGCTGCCCGTTGTCCTTGACTAATATTACCAGTCTTTGCCTTGTTGCGTCTTTTTCCACTAGCCGGCGAATAGTCCTGATTTCTCCCGTGTACAGAGCCACACTGAACAGCCCCGGGTCTGTAGCATGCAACACCTGATAGGAAAGCCGGGAGTTTTGCCCCGCGTCCGCGTCTAACGCTGTTATTTTGGTAACCAGATACCCAGCGTCTACTGACCGAGGAACCACCTCTGTGGCCACAGTGCCGTTTTTAGGCAGCGGGGATACAATAACAGGTGCATTGTCGTTCTGGTCCAAGACAAAGACGTTGACTGTGACATTACTGGCGAGAGGAGGGAAACCAGCGTCTTGCGCCTGAACCAGAATCTGAAAGTTTCTAAGTTGCTCATAATCAAAAGAGCGCAGTGCGTAGATATTGCCGTTGTCAGAGTTGATTGAGACATAAGTGGACACGGGCATGCCCTGAATCTGACCCTCGAGAATAGAATAAGACAGATAGGCGTTCTGGTTAGAATCGGGGTCGAATGCAGTCACAGAGCAAATGGAAGCGCCCGGGGCGTTATTCTCTGTCACATAAACTGTGTATGAAGGTTGAGAGAACCGCGGGGGGTTGTCATTAATGTCAGACACTTGAACGAGGATTGTTTTCCTGGTGGAGAGCGACGGGGAGCCCAAGTCTCGGGCTGTGAGGGTGATGTTGTACTCGGACACCGCTTCCCTGTCCAGAAACTCGCTTGTCACCAGAGTATAATAGTTTTTAAAAGATGAATGGAGCTGAAAGGGGACGTTGCTCGGAATTTGGCAGTCAACGTTCCCGTTCTCTCCAGAGTCCCGGTCCATGACACTGATAACTGCTATCACCGTGCCCGGTGGCGCGTCTTCCTGGACAGGAGTGGACACTGATGTGAGGATGACTTCGGGCGCGTTGTCATTCACATCCAGGATGTCTACCAGCACTTTACTGTGTACTGCCACAGCCGAGGGTCCCCTGTCTTTTGCCTGCACATACAGCTCATACACACTGGCTTTCTCATAGTCCACAACGCCCTTCACTCGGATTTCACCCGTGTACGGGTCCACGTTGAATAGTTCGCGCACCTTGAGGGGTGCGTGCCCGCTAAACGCGTAGGTCACCTCCCCGTTCGAGCCCTCATCCAGGTCTGTGGCGTTCAGCTTCAGCACCAGCGTCCCCCTCGGTGCGTTCTCCACCAGGCTCGCCCGGTAAACTGAGCGGTCAAATACGGGCACGTTATCGTTTGCGTCTAACACTGTAATAGTTATCAATGCTGTCCCAGAGCGTTCCGGTGACCCCCCGTCAAAGGCGGTCAGAACCATTTCGTGCTTTTTCTGCTGTTCCCGGTCCAGTGGGGTGTCCAGCACGAGCTCAGCAAACTTGCTTCCATCATTGCGCGTCTGGATGTTCAGGACGAAGTGCTCGTTTGCGCTCAGCTGGTAGGAGCGCAGAGAGTTGGTGCCCACGTCCTGGTCCTGTGCGCTCTCTAACGGGAAACAGGAGCCGGGCGCAGCCGACTCTGTGATGTCAAGATTAAACTCGCTCCATGGGAAACTGGGGGAGTTGTCATTCACATCTAAAATCTCCACTTCCACTCTGTACAGTTCTAACGGGTTTTCAATGACCACTTGTAAGTGTAAAAAGCAGCCCGGGCTTCGTTCACACAGCTCCTCTCTGTCTATCTTTTCGTTGACGAAGAGAATGCCGTTCTCCAAGTTCACTTCTAAATACTGCTTCTTTGCGCCGGAGACTATACGAAAGCGACGGGCTGACAGCTTGGCCACATCCAAGCCCAGGTCTTCGGCGATGTTGCCCACAAAAGCTCCGTGCTCCAGCTCTTCGGGAATGGAGTACCGAATTTGCGCAAGAACCAGGTCCACTACACACGCACACAGAAGCAGACATATAACCAGCCCAGTCACCGGTACCCAACTGCCTCTGGAGAGTCTGTGATCCATTTCAGCGGCGTGCGTAAAATCACCTCACCCAGACATCTTTCGCCTCATAAAGCCATTCAGCTAAAAAGTACATAAAAAAGCAGAACTTGTCCCAAATGAAAAAAATATATATATCTTTACATCTAAGTTTGTAACATATGTGTATGGATAACTTTCCTGGATACTTAAGCTGAGGGGACGGGAGAGGAGAGGAGAGTGAAAGCACCTCTCTCCCTCTCTGTTGTGCTCCACGCGCAACACCGGTGGTGTGTGAACGGGGGAGGCTCGCGCTTTGATTTTCCAGTGTATTAGACACTCGGAGGAGCTGGTGGGGAGGCGTGTGTGTGTGTGAGAGATAGTGTGTGTGTGTGTGAGTGAGTGAGTGAGAGAGAGAGAGAGAGAGAGAGAGGGGGGAAGAGGGAGAGGGGGTGGACGTAGCTTCTCGCAGCTCCGTATTGGAGGACGCCAACGCGAAGTGCGACTCTAATTACTGTAGACGTTTAACCCTTTCACATCCTCATGTCTGTTCCTCTGACCCATTAAAGAGACGAGAAGGCGTAAGTTTGACACCAGACGTCAGAGCCAGATTTGGATTAGGGGACAAATTGTGTTGTGGGTGTCGTTTTCTAGGCTGCATTTAATAGATGAGGATGGACAAGGATTTGTCATGCTGACCACAGTGCCCTACAGGCCCTGGAAGGCAGTGGTAGCTAACATTATTTTACTTTGATTTATTGTAACCCTCATTATAGCTTCAGAAAAGAATAAACTATTCTTCCGGGGTTCCACTATTACATGTTGCATTGCAGAAAACAAAAACACACAGGCCTCAGCACTCATTCGTTTTGCCTCAAATGGGCCATTGGCCACTGCCAGTAGGCTCCTGGGATTCTGTAATGCTTTTTAATGAGAGCCCTTTGAAGATGAATGCCCACATTGCAAAAACAGTCCCATTCATTAATCATCACACACGAAATTGGGTTTTACAAAAAGAATCTTTGATGGGTCAGGATATTCAATTTTAATCAATATTTAAATGAGTGTGAGCTACATTTTGGAGCTTAAAATGATTACAGTGACCATCACGAGCGGGCGATACACTCATACAAATGCGCATTACACGATTTTAATTCACTTAAGTTGTCCTGAACATGTATCAACACAATCAACATAAAAGCAATGTCATAACGCCTTAATCATACTTGTCTCTAATCAGGTATTATAGTTGGGATTACATAAATACCCCATAGGTGATGTGTTTACAGTTTAGAGATGACGGAAAAGGGCGAGCATGGATGCTGAGGGATGTTTTCGAGGACTTCAGTAGATGACAGTACTATCGCTGAGCTCTATAGTTGTTATAGGACAAAGAGGGCGACTCGGGCCTCTTTAGAGTGCGGCACATGTTTGTTCGGATCTAATCTTTTTCCTGTTAATCCTGGTCAGTTAGACAACCACTGAACCACAGAGAGAGGGAAAGAGAGAGCGAGGGAGAAACTAAAGGATGCCTTTGTGAATTCGGGTTCGTCTCCAGACAGACACGAGTGGCATCCTAATGTAAAGCGGTGGCTTGAAATCTGAAAGTCTCTTCTTGGGGACTGACGACACAGCATTGGACCCCGGGGCAGCGCTGGGCTTGTTAGCTACTAAAAAAAGAAGAAAAAAGCGAGGAGATGAGAGAGCACAAGAAACAAATAGGCTATCTCTGCTTCCTAGGGGCAACATTTTCTTTTACACTAGATGTTACATTTTCTGTTAAATTGCCCCCAAAACCTGAGGACTGCATCCTCTGTCGAAAATTGTGTTGATGGTTGGTCCTCTGTGCAAACCAAGTGATGTCTAATGTTGTTGTGATCTTTTCACAACAATCAAACGGGGCTAGTGGGAATACTTCAACTTGTTTGTGACATTTCTCTTTTATGCTATAATAGAATAATAACTTTAGGAATCAGGGAATGGAGGTGGGATGTAGTTTCTGTTCAGTCTGGTATTTAAAGGGGCTGCATAACAAAGGTCATGACTTATTTCTGAATAAAAACTGCAATGCTAAAATGCTCATTATGGAATAAGATGTTACATAATGAGTATCACTTGTACTTTCCCTGAGCACAAAAATCTTCCCCGAGCTATCTCTCCAACAAGCAGCCCCTGAAATCCAACACCCTCCCCTTTTCAGGAAAAAAACAAAAATCCCCAGGTTTAAATAAGCAGAAAACACAATCTGCTTGCAGACTTAACCTCAAGCAGATGGTTAAGCTTCTCCAGAAATGATTACATTTCTGGAAAAGAAAAAAAAAATCACCACCACCAGTTCCATTGCTTTCCCCTTCTTTTTAATTAACGGAGTGAAGGATTAGTGTGCAGCTATCCGGGATCAACCGTTCTCCGACGGAAGAATACAAATGTTTTGTGATAAATAATCCCAAAGCACTCCGGCCGGCGGTCCCTCGGTGCCTGTTATATTAACATGCATTACACGGAGCATTAAGCCGGTCTCATCCGCCCCTATCGCCTCTCTCACCCCATTGTCCGACAGGAAGATATCCATTACTTTCTCTGAACTACCGCTCAACAACCACCTGACCGTGACCCGGTACTCCGCACTCTGAAGTGAGTGTCACAGGATGAGAAGCTGGCGGTGGAGGGGGGTCGGTCAAGGATGGTAAAGGACTAATGGTTGGAAACTTTTCATTTATTATTTTACACGCTTAAAAATAAAGAAGCAGAAAAGATGGTTCTTTCCTTGTTTTGTTTTTTTTCAAGGGATTCCAGTTGAGCAGGTACAGGCTACATTTCATTTAACCGTAATATCACAAGGAGCCCAACTGAATCATTTCATTTCGTTTGTGATCTTGTGGCGCCATCTACTGGGTACTGTACGATAATGTAATAATGTGTGGAAATAAGTACGATTATTGTAATGACATCTCTCAGCAACAGGGTAATGAGCAATTTAAGGGTCCTATTTAAAAAAAAAAAAGAAAAGTTTGGTTTCTTTTACCTTATCAATATAGAATCATAATCAACTTTATTGGCCAATTAGGCTATGTTGTCACACAAAAGGAATTTGAATCAGATAGTAGTTTTCAATATACTACCTTATACAGGGAACACATTTACAGGAAGACACAAATATATACAGCTAAACAAAGATAACATGCTAAACAAATATAAGCAAAAATAAACATGTAGCAAAAGACAAAATATATTATATATATATATAATATCTTATTCCATAATAAGCATTTTAAACAGCGGGATATTCATACATACTATGTATGAGACTACTATACAGACTATGAATGAGTTGAAAATATAAAAGATTATATAATAATCACTGAAGGCCTGTCCTCCCAGAGTATGCCTCTCACAAGCACTTCATATATTAAGAATAAATAATAAAAAACAGGCGGTAAAACGCAGTAAAAGCTAATTAATTGAGATACCCCGAAGCAGAAATCAGTAGTCACTTTGTCCCCATCAGAGGCCATTATTTATAGTCTGTAGTGTTTTTGGTCTTTTTCATCTGTGATCTTAGTGCGCCATCTACCGGATATTGATCGGCATAACAGCTACTGTGAATGAGAACACCGTGCAGTGTTTATACTGTAAATATGTATTCTGCAATCAGATTTATTGTCTGATTCGGTAACATCTGTGTTTGAGACTATAGTTTTCTAAATCGTTTCTCATCAGTTGAGAAAGACTGTAGATTCACTGGCAGCTGGTCGTTAACTTCATTATTTCTATTAGTATTTCTGTTATTAGTAATTATGATGTTTTATTGCATTAGTTATTGGTCCGTATGTATTGTACAGTCTTGTGTGTGGTGTTTGTTATTACCCACCTTTGTAGAAGTTAACTTTATAAGATATGTGGTTTTATTCTATTTTTAGAGTTACTGCTACTACGACTACTAATGAAAATGTTCTCTCTTTTTTTTCTTTTCCTGTTGATTAGTGAGCATTGTCCCTGACAAATAAAAAAAAACTAAACAAGCTTCACTAAATTAAAGTAGACTATCATAGTAGCCTCACCCACTATCAAAATTAGTTATTATTAGTGTGGGTCAGAGTATGTAATAGCCTAATAGTACTACCAGTGGGCTTAGTAGTTGACTTCTAGCAGTTGTGGTAGACCTTGTATTGCAAGGCCACATTTGATAAAAAAAGAAAAAACACACATTAGTCATAATGACAACTGGAAAATAGGACTTTACCAGACTGCTTCATCTATAGACCGGAAATGCCTGTCAGAATAGACTGCTTACAATAAACGCAATAATGTAATACATTTCTGTGAAATATAAATAATCAGTACATATTACCGGTTTATGTGCTTGAAATAAGTCAACTCATTTTATTAAGTTTTGATCGTTTTTAGATAGGCCTTCTTTATATTTCGGCACACTTTTCCCACTTGATATACTGAGCTACCTCACTTTAAAGGAGTTTTATTCCAGTGGTGGAGCAGCTAAAACCACAAGAACACCAGGTTAAAAGCATCATAAAATGTTGAGCCATCTTACAGCGACTCCTACTGGAGACAAACTTCCATAACAACAACTACAGCGAAATGTTATATCTTCGGGAGGATACATCACAATCAGAACGGTGAAATTACTTTTTATTTATTTATTTTTTAAGTCAGATTCGGAGTATATAATGCTGGGCAAAGCACATTCTCTCAAAAGTCATGTGATGGTTCATGATGTGGGCTCAACCTCCGTTTGCTACAATATCATAACACAACCATATAGGTTATTTCTCCACAGATATAACTTTTTGTTGTGATAATAAGCTAGTTCTGAGATAAAGAGCCTTACATAAGTATGAAGGGAATAAGAAAAAAAAAACATCGGACAGCGCCCATGGTTGAACCCCACAGTCCGTGGCCTGTTGGATGGAAACTTCAGTGTAAGAAGTAACCGCTGAGCTAAACCGATGCAATAGACAAAGGAGTACAACCACTATAAATACGTGAGAAAGTTACTGTGCATGCCGATGACTGGCTTGCATGGTTTGTTTCCGCAATGAGTTAAGAACCACGTGTTGGATGAACAGAGCAAATTAAAGAAACAGAAAAGTGAAATTAGTTCATGGTTAAAGATTAAAACGTATAGGGCTGACGCGGCTGGAGGCGGACGGGCAGGTGCTTCGCTTCCTGAATAGATATTAACAGATCACGTGGTGTGTGTGTGGTAGGCTTAACTCAGACCTGATGACAGACAGTTTTATGGCTTCAGTCTGTTTTATTTACTGACTGGTGAAAGTAAAATCAATGTGAGTGAGCAGTGGCATTCAGTAGAGGATCAGCTTATTCAGTTCACCACATAATAAGGCCTTTATTTACTCTCCTTTGATTTTATTTTTATTTTATTTTTTGTATGAAAGACCTATCATCAAAACACTTTGGTGACTCTGACACGGTCTACTGCTAGTTTATTTATTATGTATATCTTTCAGCATATTCTGCAGTCCTAAAGGTGAAACCGGGCGAGTTCGTGGCATACCCGGATTGAGTTTGCAATGACGTCATTACCTGAGGAAAATAATAGGCGTTTTGTCACGTTGACACAGAAAATCCACTAGGAGGCGCTAAAGACCCATAAAAGACAGGCCAAGGTACAATTTCCACATATCTCCCTCTCTGTCTCCCATACTGATACACACATGTGAAGTAAGGCACATGTATATGCTGAAGTGTGAAGTATCTCATGCTACATGCAGATATAGCATATATGTGTGTGTGTGTG
>VMKM01003965.1:0-25191 GCA_008360985.2 Macquaria ambigua | reverse complement strand
AACACAACCAGAACACAGCTGGATCACAACCAGAACACAACCAGAACACAACCAGAACACAGTCAGAACACAGTCAGAACACAGCCAGAACACAGCAGGAACACAGTCAGAACACAGCCAGAACACAGCAGGAACACAGTCAGAACACAGCCAGAACACAGCCAGAACACAGCAGGAACACAGCCAGAACACAGCAGGAACACAGTCAGAACACAGTCAGAACACAGTCAGAACACAGCCAGAACACAGTCAGAACACAGCAGGAACACAGCTAGAACACAACCAGAACACAGCTGGATCACAACCAGAACACAACCAGAACACAGCCAGAACACAGCCAGAACACAGTCAGAACACAGCCAGAACACAGCTGGATCACAACCAGAACACAGCTGGATCACAACCAGAACACAGCCAGAACACAGCCAGAACACAACCAGAACACAGTCAGAACACAGCCAGAACACAGCAGGAACACAGTCAGAACACAGCAGGAACACAGTCAGAACACAGCTGGATCACAACCAGAACACAGCCAGAACACAGCCAGAACACAGCAGGAACACAGCCAGAACACAGCCAGAACACAGCAGGAACACAGTCAGATTACAGTCAGAACACAGCCAGAACACAGCAGGAACACAGTCAGAACACAGCAGGAACACAGTCAGAACACAGCCAGAACACAGCCAGAACACAGCTGGATCACAACCAGAACACAGTCAGAACACAGCCAGAACACAGTCAGAACACAGCCAGAACACAACCAGAACACAGCCAGAACACAACCAGAACACAGCTGGATCACAACCAGAACACAACCAGAACACAACCAGAACACAGTCAGAACACAGCTGGATCACAACCAGAACACAGCCAGAACACAGCCAGAACACAACCAGAACACAGCCAGAACACAGCCAGAACACAGCCAGAACACAGCTGGATCACAACCAGAACACAACCGGGTCACAGCCAGAACACAGCCAGGACACAACCAGAACACGGTCAGAACACAGCAGGAACACAGTCAGAACACAGCAGGAACACAGCCAGAACACAGCCAGAACACAGCAGGAACACAGCAAGAACACAGCAAGAACACAGCAGGAACACAGTCAGAACACAGCAGGAACACAGTCAGAACACAGTCAGAACACAGCCGGAACACAGCAGGAACACAGCCAGAACACAGTCAGAACACAGTCAGAACACAGCATGGACACAGCAGGAACACAGCAGGAACACAGCCAGAACACAGTCAGAACACAACCAGAACACAGCAGGAACACAGTCAGAACACAGCAGGAACACAGTCAGAACACAGTCAGAACACAGCCAGAACACAGTCAGAACACAGCAGGAACACAGCCAGAACACAGCAGGAACACAGCCAGAACACAGCAGGAACACAGCAGGAACACAGCAGGAACACAGCCAGAACACAGCAGGAACACAGCAGGAACACAGCAGGAACACAGCCAGAACACAGCAGGAACACAGCCAGAACACAGCCAGAACACAGCCGGGTCAGCTGTCAGTCTGCTTCCTCAGCTCTGTAGTGGAGTTTGTATTTTCCTGCATATAAATTGTTCTAACAATAATAAGGACGCACAATGAAGTCCTCTGCCAGCACAGCTTTTATTTGTCTCTCTGTGTGTTTCCTCTTTCAGTAAACGGCGCCACCTGCTGGTGATTTATTAATTCTATATTTAAACCGTAAATGGACACTGAGTCCATGTCATTTAGTTTTATTACTGCACACAAACACATCAGTATAGTAAAAACAACAGCATCATTAAGTGCTGATGACATTAATCAGTTTACACAGAATCAACTCAGGAGGATCGTTTTGATATTATTTAGTATTTAGCTTCATTTTCCCGCAGAGCTCCTGTTAATGTACACACACACACACACGCACGCACACACACACACACACACGTTATACATATATATGTATATCTATAAATATGTTATACTTTTCTTATCATTATTTCTTAGCTTTTATATGTTATTGATTGATTGTTTATCAGGTCAAACTAAAAGATGCAGAGGTGCTGCTGGAGAGTGAGAGCGCCCCCTGCTGGTCATTCAGCAGACAGTGCTGCTGTGCTCTGAATCACTGACGTTCAGAGACTCAGTGAGCAGCTTTTATTACTTACTGAACTTTCTGAAGTGTCTCATGTCAGCTGTTTCCTGCCTCACTGTGACGAGCAGCGGATGATCCTGCACTTTATATAAACACACTGGTCACTGATTAACTCAATGACCAAGTTAATCAATGACCATTTATAGCTGTAAAAGACAAAAAGATAGTTAGAAGTAATAAAAATGAGTCAAACCTAGAAGATACTGAGTCACAATTGTGACATTAAAAAGTCAAAAATGAGACAAAATTATCTTTATTTAGAAAAAACAACTCAGTCTCATATTTATGACTCAGTAAGTGAAAAGTTGAACTTATGTCATAAATATAAGATAAAAAATATGAATTTAGGATTAAAAGTATCACGTTTAGATAAATATTGTTTAAAAAGAAAATGTTCCTCACCTTCCTACTGTGTTACAGAGACACCTGTTCACCTGTTCTGTGACATCATCAGACTGTGTTTCTCTTTTAGTTCAGGCTTCAAACAGGAGCTGAACATGTAGAGTTCAGTTGTATCTCCTTATTTTACATGATTTTACGTGCAGTGACTCTTTATTTATTTATTTATTAATATTAGGATTCATCTTCTGGAGACATGGCTGTTGAGGTATTTCAGTCTCGCTCTTCAAACTTTAACGTGGGTTTTGGATATTTAATGCTGTCGAGAGGAAACGTCTCCAACACAGCTGACCACACGACTCGACGTCATCAAGTTCACTCATTAAGTTCAACATGGCAAAAACAGACACAATCAATAGACTTTACTGTTATACTACTGTAAAATATTCTAATCCGGACCGTATAAGAGGAGTGCTGATTACCAGGGACTACGATCAACACCATGGATGTGGTCAGACACCATGAAACACAGAAGAATCCATCTTAGTTGTATTTTATTGCAGACAGACAGGTAGCAGAGCAGGGAAGCTGCCACCAATCCATGCTGGTTTTATCTAAACAGAAAATATGTGCCATGTGTTAACAAGATAACACAAACACATGTACTAAGAACAAAAGATCACTCAGACAAACAACTGCTGCCAGTGGAGAACCAGGGTTCTGCTGCAGGTAGTGCAGAGGACTCACACCTGACCTCCATCCTCTCTATAGGCTCTGATCAGCCAGGCTCCTCCTTCTTCCTGCTCCCCCCCCACACCTGCTCTTCACAACAACTACTGAGTATCTAAATACTGCAGTAGACCTAGTAGTACTGATCATGTACTGATCAGCATGTTACTGCAGTAGAGGTCATCAGGGTCATTATGACTCCTAGTTACTGAGACCCGACCCAGAACTCAAATCTGTCAGGGTCCAAAGGTCTAATCCGGTCCTGGTGTCGCAGCAGGTCTCAGGTCTGTGTGTCAATATGTCTAATTATTGAGGTGACTCTGGCGGTGCTTCGCCACCACCATCATCATCATCACAGGAGACAGAGGACAGAGTGACCTGTGAAGAGCAGCAAAAATCCCGATTATTGCTTTTCCTTTTTCCTCGTTATTGATGAGACACAGGTTCACTTTCTGAAGCCTTCTGCTTCATCTATCCGTGAAACCACAGCCGGACTGAGCTGCTCGGCACCACAAGGAGGCGCCTCCTCCCTCTGGAGTTCAGTCGCACAGCTGTTGGTTGTATTAGAGGTGGAGCTAATAAAGTCTCAGTATGGGATTAACTTCTCCTTCCACCTCCCTCTGCATCTCAGTCAGCTGCTCCCTGCTTCCTGCATGTGTGTTTATCAGTCCACTTTGCTGCCGCCATGTTTGTTTTACGCTGAGTTCATTTATCAGAAGGCAGCTCTCTGTGTAAAGTGCAGCATGCAGCAGACGTTAAGCTGCTGTAGATGAACAGCACTGCCAGCAGGGGGCACAAACACCGTGTTTACTGAGATTAGACTGCTGCTGCTCTCAGCTTTATTCATATATGTGTGACTGTTCTACATGAATATGTTGAAAGCAGGCTGGATTATCATGTGATGTGTTTTCAGAGTGCTGGCTGTGAGGCCGAGAGAAACTGCAGCGGCATCAGCTCCTGTTTAATCTTAAGACTCTTTGCAGTGGGCCGGCGTTTTCTAACTGCGTAATCCACTGCAACAGCCATACAGACCTCTATATACACTCAGTGACCAGTTTATTAGGTACAGCTGGAAAAAAATGACGCAGTCTAGTCCAGCAGTCCTGCAGTGAATCCTCCTTCAGTTTGTGTTGATTCAGCTGCAGGATCACTGTGGAGGCTGCAGTCTGTGCTGCTGCTGGACTGTATTGTGTTACACTGACAGGTGTTTCTAATATTTTGTCCACCCCACTTCTATCACTGAGGCTAAATAACCAAAGGAAACAGGAACGACTTTTTAAATAATGTGAATTGCATATCTTATCTCTAATTTCTAATAAGCATTTTAAAACATTATTAAAGTTGACTGTCGCTGCACTGCCACAATGAATTCAAGGCTGTCCTTGAATCCAAGGCTCCAGCTTCCAGACTGAATGGTTTTCATTGAGCACTCAGATCCACGCCCTGCAGTGCTGTAAGTTTCTCTTCTGTTTCTGATTAGACTTCATGGTTTCCTGTAAGTCTGTGAGATCCGCCCTCTCAGGCTCAAACAGGCAGAAAACGTCCTGCAGACCAGTTCCTGCTGCTGCAGCAGCGACTCACAGAACCAGATCCACTTTCACTCAGCTCTCATAGCTGCTGCACTCCTGATCCTGCTGGTCCTTCTGTCTGAAGCAGCTTCTGGTAAAGATCAGCTTTGTTTTTAACTTCATTTTCTGATAATGACACTGATTTTGGAAGATGTGAATAATGTAGGAACTGTTTTCCATCATTTAAATTTAATTTAAATTTAGGCTGTGTCTTAAATGTTTATGAAGTATAAAATATTTAAATGTATTTTCTCATAGAGTATTGGATTTGTTGTTAGTAAGTGTTGTATTCAACTTGGTCAGTTACTTCATATATAAAAGAGAAAACATACACACTGGTTCAGACTTTGGTTCAACTACGCAGTTTTGAAAAATGGGTGTTTCTTAAAGAAAGAGGGGGGAGCAGAGAGGGAGGGGTCAGAGGGGGGAGGGGTGTGTGTGACGTGTTTCATATCAAATGTCACACGTAGATGTAGAAGTAGATGTAGAAGTAGATGTAGAAGTAGATGTAGAAGTAGAGTGAACATCTTTTCTCAGCTTGTTTTCTGCTATATGTTTTTTAAAGAACTTTTGAAACTGTATAACATCTCTAATTATACTTAATTTAGAGCGGCTCCTCTTGAATAATGTTCTTTGCATTGGGTGGTGCAGTGCTGTGATTGGCTGAATTAAAGTGGAAATAGACACATTTTTGGCTTTAACGTCTCTTTACAAAGTAAATGTTGATTTCTTGATGTAATGGCTGTAGAACAGTGACACCATCAGACTGGTCTGTCTGCCCCCGGGTTTGATCTGCCAGGAAAAGAAGGCTCGATTTACAGCACAAAGGAAGGCGTCAGCCATCACAACCAAAACAGGAAGATGAATAGGGCTTTTATTTTCCTGTAGCTATTATTATCCCCAGAAGTGCCCCGGAAATGACAAAACATCAAAAGTACGGTTTTGATATTTTGTTGATATGTGTATGGATGGATGTATATACAAGGAAACAAAGCTGAACAGAGATATAATCATACTAATTACCTTTTTGTAGTTATATCTTTGTTCAGCTTGTTGTCCTCGTTTTTAGCTTTTTATGGCTATTTTTATCTGAATCTTCTTGGAACTGTGTGTAACATTGAGATCAACAACCGGAGTCAGATTCCTTATCTTACACATCCTTGGCCAATAAAGCAAATTCAGACTTTATTAAGGCGTGAATAATCACGGTGCGCCGCGTGTCTTCTGATGTCCACCTTCTGAGATTCGACGCTCAGCTGGTTGTCGAACAGCCGTCGGTTCAGATTTTCCTGTGTTTCCTGTCCGACAGCGTCCAGTCTGTCAGGAGGCTGTTCACTGGATTTGACTCTCCATTATGCCGGCGTCCAAGCGACATATCTGACGTTACCTCCGTTTCTCTGATGATCACACTCATGCCAACGCCGTTTGCTGCCGCAGCTCCCTCCACCTTATTTGGTAATGAAGTCAACAATGCATTAAATATAATTGTACAACTGATAAAACTTTATAGTTCATCAGTTTTAAATGTAGTGAGGTGAAACATGAGGTTTGGTCTGAAGATGCATTCAGAATCACTAATGATGCTGAAGTTGGCTTCCGATTCGGCACTTCAGGGGAAAGTTAAGGGAAACTTAATTTACAATGCTGAGCGTCCGATCCTTCATGTTACTGTTGTGAAAGTGTGTTAGACATTTTAAATAAAGACTGAACGCTGTCTGGAACCCACTTTCACATCTGTGAAAACTTTATTGTATTTGTGAAAATACAAAACAGGGACATTTTACTGCTTTTTTCACATCTAGACCAAATTGGACCGGGTCCAGATTCAAAACCACTATTCTTAGACTTGTTGTGAATCTTTCTCCATAAATTCCACCACAGACCCCCTTTATATATGACAGGAGTAAAGATGGCATACCATAAGGTAAAGAAGTCGCTTTTCACCAAGTCTCAGCTTCCCAGAGCTCCATGAACATGTGGGCTTTGTAATTAGTCAGTATGTTCACATTATATTGAGATGAACTGCTGCGACTCCTCCTCTGAGTTTGGAAAGCCGTCTCTGTCACTGAGGGCCGCCTCTGATTGGCTGTGTGAATAAATCCATGTAACGTCTGTGCAGGTCTGACTGGTTCCTGAGTGTCCTCTGTGATATCAGAGGCCTTCTGCTTCAACAGTTCTGGGACTCACTGCAGAGTCCTGTGGAGGCCTTTGACTCTAATTCCTTTCTTCCTCCATGTTTATCTGTGTTCTGTAGACTCTGATGTGGTACAAGTGAAACCTGGAGATGATGTCACTCTGCCATGTCGGGCTGATGATGTCTCCATCAGAGCTGTAGAGTGGACCAAAGATGACCTGAAGCCACCAGAGTACGTCCTCTTTTACAGTGATGGACACTCAGATCCAACCCACCAGCATCCATCCTTTAAGAACCGGGTGCAGCTGGTGGACAGGGAGCCGAAGGATGGAGACGTGTCTTTAATTCTGAGGAACGTGAGCAGCAACAACACTGGAACATACGAGTGTCGAGTTGCATCAGGTGGTTCAAGACGTAAGAGAGCCATCAAGACTGAGCCAATCAGAAGAATCCGACTGGAGGTTTCAGGTGAGTTAGTGAGTTCAGTGTGTGTCTGTGTAACATGTTGTAGCTGCAGTTTATTCCATGTTGATTCCTGAGAGTCAAACATGAGGAATCTAGAAGAGCAAACAGCTGTTCCACTGTTCACTCATTTCCTCACTGATATGAATTTTGACCTTCAGGTTCTGAGAGTGGAAACCCCACAGATGGAAACCCCACAGATGGAAACCCCACAGATGGAAACCCCACTCGTGGATATGTTGGACTGGGAGCAGCTCTTGTTCTGGTCTGTTCAGTTGTTGGACTGTTTGTTGTCTGGAAATATAAAAGACCTGCAGTCAGGACACCAGAAGCGTCTGCTGCTGATGAAGCAGTGGTCGTTCAGCTGATCTGATGTGTGACAGACTTCTTTACACCTGAATGTTTTCACATGAATTCAACATGGTTTTCATTCTGTCTCTGGTATTTGAGGCTCTCCACCATGATGATCTGGTTCAACAGTGCAAACCAATCATTGCTCCCCTTCATGAGTCGCTACCTTATTGTGGTGGAGGGGTTAGTGAACCCGCTGACCCTGGGAGCTGTATTATCTGGATCTATCAGGTCCTGGTAGGGTCTCCCATGGTGAATTGGTCCCAGGGGAGGGTCAGACCAAATGCGATTCAATAAAAATGGAAAAATACTAGAATATTACTGAAACTGCACTAAACTGATAAACTGAGTAACAAGTAGATCAGTTAAAAGAGACAAAACTCTGATAATTAAATAAGAATGACAGAATAAATAGAAAGGGCTGTGGACACTGTGGAGGGAGTAACACGCAGTATTAAGCTACATAAATGAGATAACCTGCCACTTTAACAGCAGAATAAAGCATCACCATGGCAACCAGCACAGACAATAGAAACTCAACAAAGTACACAATGAAATGAATTAATGAGAGTAAGTGTAATTGGGAACTTCTGCTGTAGCACTGATGAGGCAGACCAGGTGGTGTTGCTTCATCACTTTCTGACTGACAGAATGAACATCTTAACCTCAGGTGTAAAGCAGTCTGTGTGTTTCATATGCTTTACTCTCTGTATTGAATTGTGATTTTTATTTGTCTTTTGCAG
Source organism: Macquaria ambigua (assembly GCA_008360985.2). Lineage (NCBI taxonomy): Eukaryota > Metazoa > Chordata > Actinopteri > Centrarchiformes > Percichthyidae > Macquaria > Macquaria ambigua. Next base: position 16,713 of record VMKM01003965.1, on the reverse strand, counting down.
TTTGTTGATGGGTCATATAAAGGTGTGTGTGGTGTCTGCAAAGACTGATATATGTCAAGCCAATAATATCAGCAGGACTCACTTTAGTTGAAACAAGATGAGCTTGCTTTGTCGGCCCAATTTATTTTTTTACTTTAAAAAGCTTAAAATAGTTATTTTTGCAAAATAATGTAAGATAATGTTTTCACAGTGAATGTAAAAGAGTTAGGCCTACAGAACAGGACAGAACAGGACAGGACAGGACAGAAGGTCTATGTTTTCTGGAACAGAGACCAAGAACCAGGAGGATTATCAGTATGTTATTTTAGTAAGTGATGTGACCTCAGTAAACCCTCCTGAATGGAGAACAGCCCTGACGGTACAGACTCTGTGAGCACAGCCAGCTGAGACGACAGACCTCATGTCCCGAACACCAGGCTCTGACAGCCAACTGTATCCAAATATAATAAGAATACAGCCCGGAAACTCCCATATTTACTTCACCAAAAGTCACATTATTGCAGCAAAATGTTTCAGTTTATTCACTTGTTTTGAATTGTTTCATTTTTATTATTTTATTTTTCTTTGTATATATCAATCAACAAAACACACACACAGGTTTATTAATTGTACCTTTTTCTTTTTTAATTATTATTTTATTATCTATTTGGCAATATTGTCTTGTTAAAAAAAGTCCAGTAAAGAAAATTGAATTGAATTGAAGATTGAATTAAAGTCAATACAACTTGTTTTAAAAAACATTCACACAAACCTGGAAAAGAGGAAAGAGACTCTTTAATTGTTATGAATCTGGTTTGTGATGTGTGAACCTTGTTGTAGACTGATGGTCTGAAGATTTCATGTTGAAAGTTAAAGTTGCTTCTCTAGATTTGGTCTGTATAAATGTATCTGCAGCGTTCTGCGTCTGGCTTGTGTGGATTTATGGTTTCTGTGTGGGCGGAGCAAGTACTCACATATACAAGAAGTCTTTGTTTTCTAACTGAGTTTCTGTTTCTGTGAAAGTAAAAGTTACAATAAACTTTACCTGAACTGATGATTCAGATGTGATATTTACCTGAACAGAGAAGAGGCTCCTTCAGCATGAAGCTAATCCACAGTTATCAACAGTAAAATATACTAAAGCTCTCATTAAGCAAAATGTCCCCTTCAGATAGTTATTGATTATTATTACTGACACATGAACATGTGAGCAGTGTTAGTGTTAGACAGTGGAGCTGGAGCTCATTTAAACTACTTTATATAATGTTGGCAGTTTAATCTATAACTCATCATGTTTTCTAGGTAAAATCCATCTGCAGAGTAACAGCTGTCAGGTACATGTGGTGCAGTATAAATACTATATACATATAAAGTATAAATATAAAGTAGCATGAAGTAGAAATACTCAGGTACTTATAATTCTGTTTACCAGGAACCATCAGAGCTGCTGAACCTGTTGATGCAGATCAACTGAAACACACCTGAGCCTCCAGGCAACCGCCCAGGTAACACACACACACACACACACACACACACACACACAGAGTGTCTTTCATTACTTCCTCTGAAGTCACTGACTTGTCTCTGTATAGAAACCAGACTTCAGAGTCCTGCTTCTGGAACACATGAAACCACTGAGAGGATTAAAGTCAATAAACCTGATCAAACTGGATTATTGACCTTTTTTAACTGTAACTGACAAATGAAAATGAGTCAAAATGGTGCGTCTGGGCCTGTCCCTGTAATCAGAGACAACAAGATGGAGGGACATTTAGCGGGTGGAGCTCTGAGCACATTTTACTTTGCACCACCCCCCACCCCCCACCTCTGAGTCAGGATGTGGTTTCAGTTCCTCCTCTCTACTGTTGGAGGGCAGAAACTCTCTCAGCTAAGACGCCACCAGGCTGCTGCTCTTTATGTCTGTAAATCTGAAGACTGCGTTCAAACAACTAACTGAGAGTTCAGACGAATCCAAGACTGTTTCTGTCAGACTGAACTGAACTGAACTCATACAGGACAGGAAACATGATCCAGTCTGCTGCCAGGACACAGGCTCAGTGAGAGGAGAGACTGTGGAAAGTCCCGAGCAGAAACACGAGGTCGTCTCTTTAAAATAAATCGTTCCGCTGTGATGAATTTCCAGAAATAAAACAAGATGATGATTCATCCGTTAAACAGAGCTGGAGAAACTGAGAACACATCTGAATTCTACACGTTCATTATACATTCATGTCCTGATGGGTTATTGATCACTTTATTGTTTATTGATCAGCTGATGTTCACTGCTCACACTTTAACCTTTATTATCATCAGTCACAGATCGTCTCCACTCTCCTGCTGACTGTGTGTCAGTGTTTGTCTGCTGCTGATGATTTTTATTTATTATTAACCTCTTATTAATCCCACTGACCTTTATTCATGTGCCTGTTTGTGTCTCTCGTGTCGTCACATGTAAGTCACAGAGTTCAGCATCTGGCTTTCTGAACATTATATACAGATACATAATGTATACATGGAGGAACCCCTGATGGTATTTCCAGAACCCTTAACATCTCTTCGAACCACGTGGATGAAAATATTCATTCTGCTGCAAAAACAAACGTGTTTGTGTTGTTGGAGCCGTAAAGAACAGAGAGCCGTGTCTCTTCTGGAGTCCTGCAGAGAAAACAGGGTAGAAACGTTTGTGTCTGTTGCAGCCGACGTCTTTTTGTTTCTCTGTTCAGGAAACGTTCTGTTGTAACGTTAATACACGACAGGCTGGAACCTGATCCTGAACAGGATGTCTGTCTGGAACAGCACACATGATATCATGTGCTGAAATGTGATCTGGAGTTTATCTGGCGAGGCCTTCAGGGACATGACGTAAGTTTGTTATCTCTTCCAGTCAGTTGGTCTTTACTGAGAATTGAAGGGAGTTTTCTGTTTGTGTTGAAGTTGATGTGACAACAGCTCAGCCTCACAGGAAGTGATCAGGGGAAACACAGCAGAGTCACAGCAGTCAGTCAGTTTAGTCTCCACATAAGGAGCTCAAATTAAAACCAGGCTGAACTCAGTTTATCATCTATTGTCTCTGCAGTAAAACATTTAACTATCTTTATCAGAGCAGCAGCAGCAGGATTAACCCTCCTCCTCCTCTTCCTCCCTCATGATACAAACACTGCAGTGTTTCCATGTAAATGATGACAGACTGAATTGAATGTGCAGGTAAATGATTGCAGCTGCAGTTTCAGACACAGTCAGTGTGATTTCTGTAAAAAGGACTCGTGATGTTTGTAGTTTGGCTTCCTGCTTCAGGACTTCCCGCTGGCTGTGAGCCAAGTTACACCCAGAGAAGAAACGAGAGACGTTTCTCAGTAATCGCTCTGCAATGATTCACAGGAACCAAACTGACACTGAGTTTAGATTCAGAGACTCTCACTCGACGTTTTACTGCAGTTTGAAGCAAATTTCAAAACTCCGACTGGAGAGAAATAAAAAGCAGGAAGTGTTGAGTTCCAACAAACGAGGAAGCAGCAGCCTCGTGTCCTCCATCTTTACTGAGCAGTAACATGTTGATTCTCTGATATGAGACATTTATTCCAGCAGCTTATTCTCATTAACAGAAACATCTGACTCACTGTGTGTGTGTGTGTGTGTGTGTGTGTGTGTGTGTGTGTGTGTGTTTTCTGTCTTTGTTCAGCTTCGTTGTCCTTGTTTCTGTCTTCCTGTAAATGTTTCTGTTTGTAACACAGACAGACAGGCAGGCAGACAGACAGACAGAGAGACAGACAGACAGGCAGAGAGACAGACAGACAGACAGAGAGACAGACAGACAGGCAGAGAGACAGACAGGCAGAGAGACAGACAGACAGTCAGATGGATGTTGTTTTTGTCCACAAAGGGAATTCATTTATTCAGCTCATCACTGAGCTAGCAAGTGTATGTGTTGACGTACTTGGTGAATAAAGCTGATTCTGGCCTCTAATTAAATATATAAAGTATAATATATAAATATATAAAGTATAATATATAAATATATAAAGTATAATATATAAATATATAAAGTATAATATATAAATAGATGTGATACTCAGTAACTCACGTTGCTACCTCGGTTTAGTCATTTATGATCTCCTTCAAATTAAAAGCACCCAGTTCACTGTGGAGTATTCTTTTGAAGCAGCAGCTGCAAAAACCAGCCCTCCATTTTGTTCATGAAGCCTGGAGGCTTTATTATGCGGGTGGTGTCTGAATGGGTGGAGTCTGTGTTGGTGTTATTGTCCTCATGTTGTTGCAGTGCAGCTCAGCAGCTGAGTGTCACGTGACACGTTTCACATTTAGGAAAAACAACATGTTGGATGTGAAGGTTCGTGTTTACCTGCAGACACACAGGTGCATTTAAACAGTCGGTCACATGTAAACTGCTGGTTTCTCTGCAGACTTCATGTTTTATTCTTTCTGTTTGTCCTCCTGCCAGTTAAAGATCAGACAAGAGAGAAACAGAGTGAAGCTGCTGCCACCTGCTGCCTGTCTCACTGCTTTCCTCCAAACTGCTTTACAAGGTGCGTCGCAGCACACGATTGGCTGAATGTGCATATCGCCAGTCAGTGATTGGCTCTGACTGCTTGAACAAACAGGAAGCTGCTGCAGCATTTCTCCCCCAGCAGGTAAGATTTAGATTTCAGGTATCACACGTTACTGAGCACACACAACCAATAACCAAAGACTTATTTTAAAGAGGTTTTATTTTAAAATAAATGAAATGAATAAATGACACTTTCTGTCCCGACACCAACTCTTTAAACAGGTGAAGAAGGAAGAAGGAAGCGCTGCACGGCTCTGACGGCTGATCCAACAGGTGCTCCTTGGTGGGGCAGGTGAAACTGCAAAAACTAAATCCAGGAAGTCCTGCAGAGAACCTGCTCCACTTTCAAGCAGGTAAAAGCAGCTCAGTGGTTGGACAGGTGTGCAGGTGTGCAGGTGGAGCTCAGTGGAGCGTAGACGACCTCTGACTCTGCTGTGAACTCTGAACACACAAACAAACAGTATCAAACATCACGTCTGACAAACGTATTGATTAGCCCTGATCCTCAAATACTCCCTATCTATGAAGTGAGACCACATTGCATTGTGGGATTGTTAGCAGGAAGCCTTGGACTCTGACACTCAGATAAAATGGCGTGTGTTGTTCTGTAGAAAGAATCCAAAGGTCGCGTTGGAACAAAACGACAGTTTAATAAACACATAAATCGAGCAGCAGCTGTACCTCTGGTCCTGTTCGGGCTGATCACTATTGATCCATAACTGACGGCTTCTTTTCGTGTCACTGCTGCGTAAACTGGAGCTGGATCTCTCTCTGGAAGAGACAGTAATGTTAAAACAAGTCATGTGACAGTGCTGTCACATATATATATATATATATATATATATATATATATATATGTATATATACATACATATATAGGAATCTGTGTCTCACCTGCAGGTTTCCTCCGAACACATCGTCTCACCACCAGCAGACCACAGAGGGATAGAACAGACAACAACAGTAAGGGAGTAGGACCGGAGGATAGAGGAGGAGGAGAGGAAGAGGAGGAGAAGAAACCAGCGGTGGAGGGTGATGGAGGAGGTGTGATGGTGGGTCTCCCTGAAGTAAATGAAAAATTATAGAAATGAATGAAATTATTCTTTGTGGATGTTTTGCATCTCTTCTTGGTGTTTTTGTGTCTCTTTGTCGTCACTTCTGACCACCAGAGAGGCTCTTCAGGTCAGTGTAGGAAACAGGTGAGCTCCTCACCTGTGACAGTGATCCAGCTGGGTGGAGACTCTCCACGACCGCTGATGTTACACCTGTAGAGGCCTTCATCAGACTGTGAAACATGGCGGATGGTCATGTGACCTGCAGGCTCAGTCCTGATGAGGGAGCCATCTTTATAGAAAGCAGCTGGGAGGTTGGAGGGGGGGGGCTTTGTTTTACAGTGCAGAGTGACATCATCTCCCTCCATCACAGGGGGGACAGGACTCTGCAGGATCACTGCTCCACCTCAACACAGAGACAAACTACAGCATTTCATCCATTTCCACACAGCTTCATCAGCACTAACTCCACAGGCTGATCTTACCAGAGACAGTGATGCTGATGGTGTTACTGGCTGCTCCCTCTCTGGACTCACACCAGTAAACTCCACTGTACCATGGGACCATGTAGCTGATGGTACAGGAAGAACCAGCAGGTCTTCCCCAGCCAGCTCCACACTGAGTCCTGGTTTCTGTGGTCGTGTTCCTCGTCAGCGTCCATCCAGCAGAGCTGTCGTCCTCCTCACAGCTCAGAGAGACAGAGTCTCCTTCAAACAGCTGAGAGCTGCTGGGACTCACAGTCAGACGAGCTGCAGGGAAGTTATTATATTTTGAAGTTTCTGTGTTAGTGGGGACCTGTTGCTTCAGGTACAGGTGAGAGGATGAGATACAATCCAGGAGTCGGCCAGGAAATAGTTCAGCACATAACCTTGCTGTAAAACTCTTCTGTTTTTTGTTCAGATATAACATGTTAACCCTGCAAACAGAGTTCAGTCTCTGCTCTTCTTTTAATGTAAAACCTCTCAGTGTGTGTTTTTTCATTTCAGACAGTTTTAGCTTGTCACACAGGAAGTGACCTGACCTTGGTCTGTTGTGCAGCACAGCAGCGAGATCAGCACTGAAGAGAAAGGAGAAGTTTATATATTAACAATGAATTATTTTAAATCACGAGACTCTAAAATGGTCCTGAATGTGGCTCTAACGTGTCTGTTAACATTAAATAAAAGTTCTGAAGAAATGATCAGCTGATAGTGGATCAATGGAGAGACCCGGAGCAGCGACCACAGACCGACTGTAACAGACTCACTGCTGTGGTGGAGGCAGGAGGTGGAGGTGAGGTTTCTCTGCAGCATCATTAAATCTGACAGTTTAACGAACGCTGAAGTTTTGCACTTTTTAACTTCCTGTTAGAGATCAATTCATACAAAACAAAAACCTGAGAGTCTTTTCACTGTCAAACTGTTTCTTTAATCAAACTGAGGAAAGAATTCCTCTTTGTCCATCACTGGTGATCAATAACATGCTGTAGATATATTGCTCATATTAAACAGAACATATTGTACTTACGGAGCAGCTGCAGAGGAGATGTTTGTCCCGTTGTGCCACACAGTGATGTGAGGTGAAGACTTTCTTCGTCGCCGCAGTTAAACCCTCCTCTTCCTCTGTGAAGGTGACACCTTTTGTAGGTCTGTAGTGTTTTAGGTGAGTGTAGTCAGGGTGTAGTTTTACTCTCAGAAGTAAACAGGAGCAAAGGGCTCATTCATTATGAACCAGTGGGTTTATTAAACCACCAAACACGAATAGAAAGAATAAAACTGGAGCAGCCGACGGGTGTTGATGAGTAGTTTCAGCTCGGTGTTGTTCTGAGGAAACGACTGATTCATAATCTGTTTTTCCTAAAAAGCAGCTGATTCCTGTTGAACACCTGATGTGTGTGAGCGTGTGCAGCAGGGCTCAGCAGCCTGCACGGCCTGCTGGTTGACTGCTGGCTAACACGTGGAAACAGGCCAGTATATGATAAAGAATAACGTTCATTTATAAAACTCGGCTTTAGATGTGCACATGTCATTTCTCCCATTATAAGTCAGGCACAATTCTGTTCAGCTAAATTATATTAATTATGTTTTACTCATCTGGTAAGTTGATCAGACTTGATTTCAGTGTTTGAAGTCTGATTTACTGGGATTTACAGGAGCCTTGTATTTACAGCTGTGTCCTGAGCTTCATGTGTCGACGTGTTACACGTGATGAAGATTTATTTATTGTGAATATTTGCGTTTCAGATTAATGATGATCATATAAACGTGTAGAATTTAGTTTCGCCTTGAAATGAAGCATTTTATCAGAAAGGTGAAGGTGTCAGATGTGAGAGCTGATTCCAGAACAGAAACAAGACTCATCAGCAGAGACTGTGAGCTCACAGCAGCCTCATAATCAATAAATAACACAGGCCAGAACTGATCAGGTTTTCCTCAAATCAATCACTGACCTTTCTGACTTCATAGGGGTCAAAGGTCAACTCCTAGAATGTGAATTATCTGCAGAAGCATCATAACCAAGATTGGGACACAACCAAACTCCTGCCACAAAATGTACATTTTAACAGGAACTCTTTGTGAGACTCCTGGCTGTACAGTCTGTACTGCGCTTTGTTAATTTTGTAGGAAAAGTTTTAATTAAAGTTGTTTAAAAAGAGTAGCTCAAACTTTCTCAAGCACTGATTGGCTGAGGGGCAGGAGGAGGGCGCTGCGTCTTTCATTCATACAGAGCAGCGTGGGGACGCCAGATGTGGGCAGGTGTGTCCGTGACTGACTGAACGGGAGGGTTTCCCGCACTGTCTGGATCTATTCTGTAGTTTAGGGGTTTAGCTGCGGACCTGACAACGACAGAGACGGACGGAGGGATCCGGATATCGCGCTGGGTGACGGGTAGGAAGCCTAGCGGCACCGAGGCAGACCCGGCGGCTGTTTTTACCTGAAGGTGCAGTGAACAGGTGAGTAACTCCGTACACTGACTGGATTTATTGTCTTTCACACCGCAGATCACTGAGGGTGCTCACGCCTGGCTGACTGACATTAATGTGTCAGATTTAAACTGTTAAACACGGTATATATTTGTGTAATAAATAAAACAGCTTTAAACCTGCAAATTAAATCCCAAATGTGTTTGATACCTCTATACCGTGAAGCCGATGGTCTGCCGGGTCGTGGGACAGCAGCAGTAACCCTGTGAGGCTAAAGTCTGATGCAGATTTTAGTGTAATGGACGGAATCTCACCTGTCTTCATGTGGAAGACGAAAGTAGAACAGTAATATTATATAATAAACAGGAAGTGTGAGTGAGTGACACACCCGCTTCATTTTTCCACCCACTTCCTATACTATATATATTATATAATATATGTATATATATTATATAATATATGTATATATATTAGCAAACCAAGTATAATGGAGGTGATAAACATCAGGTCCAGCTGCTCCGCTGAGTCGGAAGAAGCTGTTTCTCCAGCGGTGTCTCAGGGAGCGAGGAGGCTGGGTGCCAGGCAGGCAGTTGGCATCCACGGCGTTGCATTACTGCCACCTTCTGGTGACCTCTGGCTCTACAATGTATTATGCTACAAGTACACAAATCACTTCTGCTCCACAGTTACTGAGATATCTGGTGCAAAAGTGAGAGCGCGCAGAACGAAAAAACAGCGTTTGAGGCTCGCAGCTGCAGATTCAAGCAGCTGTAGCTATTGATGTGTTTGTGATAGAAATATATCCAAGAAAAAAATATATAATTGTCAGAAAATATTCTACAGGTGTGCAACTCTCATTGCATGGATGTGCAGATTTAGTTCATGATGATTGTGTTTTGCACCATATTCACTGCAGCAACAATGTGAGCTATGATTTTCTTAATTTGTGATTCACAGCAGAGGATGTGTGAACCTGCAGTGAAGAATCTGAGATGGTGTAAATGCTGTGTTGTGTTTGTGGGAGAGAAAAAAGGTTTACTAGTATTTTTCTCCGTGAGATGTACTGTTACACCTGTGTGGCTATTTTCTACAGCTACAAACTCCACCGTCACAGGTGCTCAGGTGTTCTGATCCAATAACACCTGCCTGACAGCAAACAACATCTGCAGCCTCTTCGCTCCCTGAGACACCGCTGGAGAAAGAGCTTCTTCCGACTCAGCAGAGCAGCTGGACCTGATGTTTATCACCTCCATTATACTTTGGTTTATATCTTAAATGAGCGCGCTGGTCAGCTGTGTTGGTTTCTTGGTTAGGTTAGACTACATATACAGTATATGAGCTCAGTAATAAACATCATTACCCAGCAAACCTTCAGGGAACATTCACTGACGTTCCCGGAACGTCGGTTTCGATTCGGTCTGATCGCCGCGCCCTTTCGTTTTGGGAGACATCGCTGGAGCTCTCGTGGCTCTCAGCCGACATGTTGGTCCAGGTTTTCTCCCGTTTCCTGACCGTCTGTCTGGTCTCTGCGCTGGAAGGTGAGCTGTGTCTTTGTGCGAGTAAGAGCTGACTCATCCGAGGAGGAAGGAGATCCAGACACTCATGATACGTGGTTTCATGCCAATAAAACATACTGGCTTGAAGTCGCTACGTGGCCTGTTGTAATGTGGTTTAGCGAAGTTTAACGAGCTCGATCGTTTTTCTACCGACTGAGTTTAAAGCGCAGCTGCTGCTTGTGTTGTTTTAGAGACACGTAGGAAATTCTAAAAGAAAAGCACAGAAATCTGTCCTGCTTTCAGAGCGGGTTCTCAGCTGCAGTGAGACAAGTCAGTCTGCAGAGGACCATTAGTCCTCCTCCTGCAGCCACTCCCACTCAGACCAGGGACTAAAGATGTCCTGTCTTATTCTGGAACATCAGCAACCACAAGAAGGGAACATGTAATCCTGCTTTCTTGTTTTAATAGGCGCTCAGTGATGGAGGCTGTGTGTCACTGTTACAAGAAACCAGCTTACTGGAGAGCCTGTAAACACGGCGAGGCGGGTCCAAAACCAGAACCAGGTGGAATCTGACGCCTCACCAGCAAACACAAACAGGAGTTTTTGATTCGTCATCATACGTGTGATTCACTGGTCCGCCCGGTTCCGGTCTCAGCTCTGTCCGCTGAGGAGTCACTGACAGTCAGCATCACTGCCTCCATCTCTCTCTTCTGTATCCAGACTGGGCTTGTAGTCCCGGGCCGAGCCAGCGTTCATGTTTCCACGTGTGTCTGTGTGTGTTTGTGTTTCCAGCTCCTCTGTGGCAGCAGATCCTGGACTGTGCTGGTTCAGGTTCACTTCAGAACAAATCTTCAGCAGCTCCGTCCTGCTGGTCTGTATGAAAGACTCATTCTGGAGTTTCTCTTCTGTTTTTTAGATCAGCGAGAGATTGAAGTGCAGCCTGAGCAGGACGCCCCTCTTCAGTGTCGGGGTCCCAGAGACGCCTCCGTCATTCTGTTGGAGCGGAGCAGACTCGACCTGAAGTCAGACGGTTACGTGTTCTTTTACAGAAACGAGCGCTCGTATGAAAACTACCAGCTTCCGTCTTATGGAGGTCGAGTGGAGCTGAGAGATCCAGAGATGAAGGACGGACGCGTTTCTGTTGTTCTGAAGAACGTCACCGTCAACGACTCTGGAACATACGAGTGTAAAATGATCTTCATCACAGAACGCAACGAGACGACACAGAGACCACACGAGACCAAGCACCTCATCCACCTGAAGGTTCCACGCTCAGGTGAGTCTGCAGAGTCCAGGCTCAGGTGAGTCTGCAGAGTCCAGGCTCAGGTGAGTCTGCAGAGTCCACGCTCAGGTGAGTCTGCAGAGTCCAGGCTCAGGTGAGTCTGCAGAGTCCACGCTCAGGTGAGTCTGCAGAGTCCAGGCTCAGGTGAGTCTGTAGTCCAGACTTGCTGACACCTCACACCTGTTTTCTGCTCTGCAGGTCACACAGCTGGAACCATCTGGGATGAATATTTTGGAGTCCCACTTGTTCTGTCAGTTTCTGGTGGACTTCTTCTTCTTCTTGTTGTTATTATTTGTATGATTTTTATAAAATGTAAAAAAAACAACAAACGAGGAAAGCAGAATCCAGAGCGGCCTCCTGAATCCTGAGTGTCTGTTCTGCTGCTGTTACACAACAGAGTAACAGACAACAGGAAACTTTATTGACTGATCACAGTGAACAGAGGGTGGTGTTATCCTCACTGACGGTGCTGCACAGAATCTCTGAGAAGTAAAAACAGCCATTTTGTAAAAGATCCTTAAATATAAAAGCTATGAAACGCAGCAGGACACACGATCATGTCAGGAGATCAGACTGTAAGAAGTCTCATCATCCCGTCGGCCTTTACGAGCTTCAGCATGTGAAACCTTCAGTGTTTGTAACCATCTGCTGTCCATTCAATGTGAAAATGTAAAGAGACCGATGTTCTATCAGATGCCACATCTTTGTTTCTCCTGCATGTCTCACCTTTTATGTTGCAATGCACTTTATTTCACCTCTATAAGCTTTATTATATCAATGAATATCTTTCTACTTCTTAACTTGTTTCCTGGTTTTAAATGAAGAGCTCGTTAATAACGTGGAGGAGCTGGTTTCATGTTCAGTCTCTCTGTGGAGTCTAGAAGTTGATTATCAGAAGCTGTTGAACGTGTTGATGCACAGCGGCTCAGCCAGCCACAGAGAAACCACATCAGTGGCGTCCCAGGCAACGAGGCGGGCTTATAAAACACACACTCATGTTCCGCTGTTATTCTGAATTAGATACAGGTCATGTGATCAAAGCATGTTCTGACTGTTCTTCAGGTTTCAGGATCAGTCTGTGGACGTGTACAGCTCGTTCACGGCCTCTTCCTGTTTACACTGAAGCATGTGAACGTTTCATGTGAAGTACGCCGGTGTCCTTTAATAAGTTTAGTAAGTTTGATTTGTGAGAGAGAACGTAGCTTGTTACAGGAGGTGAGAGAGAACAGTCCTCCCTGTCCTGCTCGTTGGCTCCAGACAGACATGATTTAGCTCTGGATCCATGTTGTGACTGTCTGTGTACTTCAGGCTCAGACTCATGTGGTGTGTTAACTCTGTATGACCTCTGACCTTCAGCTGAATAGATTGACTACTTTATTAAATATACAATTAAGACAACTGTTTGTTGGATCATCATTTTATTTGTTCATTTCTGCACAAGGAAATAAACTATTTCCACCAACAAGGCAGTGCAGAAGAAGAAGACTGCTAGCTGGTAAACATGGATGTAAAAACCGGCTTTGCAAACGTTTCCTGTGAGAGGAAACATGTTGAGCACATCTGTTAGTCTTTTCTTCTTCTTCTAACTGCTGTGCGATGAGGTGTGATGTGATGGTTGTTGTTGCTGATGTGCTGCCACCTGCTGGCTGACTCTCTTCTGGAAGACTCTCTTCATTTGAACCAGGAGCTGTATTCACAAACATCCTGAGAACCGTTTCTCTCCAGGAGCCGGAGCTGAGGAGGAGACAGAAACTAATGAAGCAGAATAATAAAGAGCAAACAGTCTGTCTAGTTGAGCTGAAAGTGAGCTACCGAGGATGCATCGGTTGGTGACGTGTGTGGACTTGACAGCACAAACATCCCAGCATTCATTTCGGCATTCAAGCGGGGACCGGAGAGCGGCTCAACGGGAGGCAATTTTCGTATGATATTTCATCACTAAATTCACTTCTGTGAGTGTTTGAGGTGAGAAATTAACTGTGTACAATTTGAAAATTGATGGTGGATCGAAAATGAGCTCCAACGTTTTCGGAGCTGAGAAGCTCCACAAGCTAGCTAGCTACCCGGCCTGGCCTGGCCGGGCTGGCCGGCCTGTAACTCCCGCAGGCCGGCCTGGCCCGGCTCACTGAGCTCTCCTGCCCCACAGACAGTCACACAGACCAGGAGCATAACGGCAGAGGAAAGCCAGGCCCACAACTGTAAGATATTTTTAATTTTCGTACCGCTGTTATTCTGTCATTACATTCTGAGTAATGTTGTAACATTTTAACTTAAATCAAGGGACTTTTGAGGAGACCAGGTTTTTGTTCCCTTCGTCAAAGTGTATTATTGATTATATGCCATACATGCTTCTTTCTAAGTAAAATAGTTGGTGATTTATAGAGGCGTTTTTCCTGTTGTCATTGCCATTCTTATGGAGCGACAAAACAATTAATAACCATATACACAATAATCTGTAATTATTCATCAGAAAAGCAATATTAATAACAATTTAACTAATATAATAATTGTAATAACACCTTGCTCCAGGGGCCGACACCTGTGCAGCAAGTCTGGCACAGAGATTATTGCCTGAGAGCTCCTGACCATCATCATCATCAGGAACGTTCCCCTGATCTTCTTCATCCTCCTGGTGACGTTCCTCCTCCTCCTCCTCCAGCATATCGCCTGTCGACAGACGATGTTCCTGGCCTTGGCATGGTGCTTGTTGAAGCGTGCTTCAACTTGGCCTGATGATTAAAATACAGGTAACATAAAATCTATGTAGTGTTTCAAATGCAAAGTAACAGATGTAATAAATAATTTGAACCCTGTGTATTCTTACCCGCTACATGCTGGCGGTATGGCGTCATGAGGGTGACAGGATGCTGCAGGCATGGGTAGCCCCCATCTCCAAGAAGAAAGAAGCCAGCTGGTGGATAGAGGGCCTCCTTGTACATTGGCGATCTCCGGAGGACAAGGGCGTCATGGACTGACCCTGTGTGCCAGTGTAAGTGTCCAGAAGTGTCCCTTTGCTGTCTCACACACCCTGGAGTACCACTGGAGGGAAGAGCCTGCGGTTGATGTAGCACTTCTTTTGTGGTTCAGCAGGTGGGAGTATTCTGATGTGACACCCATCTATTGCACCAACCGCACAGCAGAATGCCTCCTGGCCAGCAAGGCGAGCAAAGCCTGCCCCCACCTCCTCCATCTCCTCTAATAATCCTGTGAAGGATGGCCATCATTTCTTCCACTACGCTGTGGACTATTCTAACTGTGGCTCTCGGCAGGGCGAAGACGTCGGCTGTCACTCTGTACGAGGTGCCACATGCGAGCCAGTAGAGACACACAGCCACCTCAGTTTCATGGCTCCATCATGTGGCTTTTGCCGAGGTAACATCTGGACCAGCACATTGATGGTGTCCCTGGAGATCCTAAACGCTGGTTTCAGGCACAGAGTTGTTCCTTTGTGCATAACTCTGAGAAGGTGTTTGACCCTGTGTTTAAACAAATATTTAATATGTACTCTACTTATCAGTTAACTTTCTAAAAGTATTTATTCATTATTAGTTATTAACTGTTTACATTGGTCATGAGTATTTCACCTAGATGTATTTAATATTGTATAAAATGTATTTATTCATTGTTCTTTTATCAGGCTCTCATTACACATTATTGATCATTTATTCCATTATTCTTTGTGTTGCCCCTATTATGAAAATGTCTGTTCAATTTGTATTCCATTAATTCTATTCTGGTTATTTATATTTCATTAAAAAATCTGCAAATGTGAGTGTGAACTTCTTTTGATGTTAAGCGTGCAGAGTGTATAGTCATTTAATTTCCTCAAATCATCAAGCTGCCTGTTATTGATTGCACAAGGAAACTATAGTTATGTATCCTATTGATCAGGGTTCTCCCCCAGGACTGTAACAAGGTGGTGATGGGGGTCCATCAGTATCAAATGATGGTCTCGACTGATGTAAGACTGAGTGGTTGGAAATGCTGGATATTAAGGGGCTAGGCCTACAGCATCTCTGTTACACAGGGAGAACCCTGTTATTCATGTTTTATACCTTTAACATTTCCATCTACTGTGTTTATTCTGTTTATTTTCCGTTATTATTAAAGTTAGGCACTGCTTTAAACTTTGAGATAACTTACATAGCCGTCCCATCCTCCTCCTCCTCATCTTCACTCTTTTCGCCTCCAGTCTCCTCCTCAGCTCAGCAGCCTCCTCTTCTGCTTCTCGGTACAGCATACCGACATTGCCCGGTCCGTCTTTGTTCTTAGTTATTTTACCCTGATGCTTTGTCTTTAAATCAAACGTGAACCACAAACTATAGCCTTTACTGGGGTTTTCCCGCCGTTGGCTCGTGACACTTAGAAGCAAAAAGATAAAATTAACAACAGAAGCAGTCTGGAAGGAGACTGGCGGTGCTTTATTATTATGAATAGACATTACATTATCGTTCGTGTACAGTTATTGAGATGAGGGGGCGAGACTGAACAAAGGGAGCTGGAGTTTTGTTGACCTGGTCAGTGTCGTCATCCAGGAGACGTCAGGTTACAGTTACAGGACGTGATTGGAGGAGATGGACAGCTGTAACCGTAACAACTTAAATTTCAAAATAAAAGTTCTGTTCACGTCCAAAAATGAACGAATTAATCTGTGGAGTTCTGGTGGTCCCTACAACTCTGCAGCCTGGTCAAAGTTCTCCTCCCTCCTCCAACTCTTTGGACCTCAGCTCTCTGAAGAACTTGGATCTTCACCAGGATCAGGTCTTACCTGTGAGCAAGTCTTTGTTGCAGGAAGCTTCATGAATCCAGCCGCTGCTGTTTCCTGCTGTGCAGCCTGTTTGTTCTGGTGACTGAATGATTAAAGTGTGTGAACACGTCTTCAGTCTTTCCTGCAGATCAAATCAAGCTGAAGGTTCGTTTTTATTTGTTCTGAGCAAAGAATCACAGAGCAGCTTCAGTCCTCCTCCTCATCATCATCATCTTCCTCCTCCTCCTCCTCATCATCATCATCTTCCTCCTCCTCCTCCTCATCATCATCATCTTCCTCCTCCTCCTCCTCCTCCCCCTCATCATCATCATCATCTTCTGTCTGGTTGAACCACATCTGAAACCAGAGTCTCACTGGAGTGTTGAACTCTTTTGTCCCTGTCGGGCTCCTGTAGGAGTGATGTCACCGTGTTTCCAGTGATGTGATTGGTCGCTAATCGGGCTGTGGGCAGGTTTCCGGTTTCTGCCTCTGGACCTGAAGCCGCGTCCTCGCACAGAGGAGAGAAGAAGAGAGAAGAAGAGAGAAGAGGAGAGAAGAGGAGAGCAGAGGAGAGAAGAATAGAGAAGAGGAGAGAAGAGGAGAGAAGAAGAACTGAAGAAGAACTGAAGAAGAGGTGAGAAGCAGCTCGGAAGAAATCGCGGGAAACGGTGAGTGTGTTTGTTTTTAGTC
>VMKM01003964.1:0-25195 GCA_008360985.2 Macquaria ambigua | reverse complement strand
AATGTTTATGATACTTTTGTTCAGCAGGATAATCTTCACAAATGAACTCCACTTGTATGATGTTTGAAGCGTAAAGTCAATCTGCAGAAGTAAAAAGCTAACGTTAGGCTATAAACCAGCTACACCACGGTCACATGACTTCAGCGTCTCCACCACTGAGCTTCCAGCGCTGACCTCTTCTACAAAAGCCTTTGGGAAAGTTTGAGTTAGAACAGTTTGCAGTATAAAACCAACGAGGCTGTAAAGGCGGACGAGTGAGTAGATGAGTTTCTGTGTTCGGCGTGATGACGTTTAATGTCCCCGACAACCTCTGTAGTCTCATTTAGACACTTGTTAGCAACCTCCTTTTTTAAGACACGGAAAAGCTTCAAAACTCACCAGTGGAGTATTTACTGACGGATTTTATGTTGCAGAACAAAACGCTTGTGTTAACCACAGACCTTATTTCAGGCATCAAACCAAAAACCCATTCAGAAACCCACTGACTTCCAGGTGAGGGAACAGGAAGAGCTAACATGCTAACATGCTAACTCACTTCAGGGTTTTAGGACTCAGTCCTGCAGCTCCCTACAGTATGTATAGTACTCTATAGTATAAAGTAAAAGTACTCACTATGCATCCATCAGTTTTACATTATTATATATTATAATATTCGATTATTATTATTGATGCAGTAACGTGAGATGCATTTAAGTGTAGCTGGCTGCAGTGGAGCTAATTTTTTAATTAAGTTTTAAACTGTAAACAATATAAAATACTTAATTTACTGAATAACAATGCATTGTATTTTAGATCCTCACTGTACTTAGTTACTTTCCACCTTTTCAGATTTTCAGAGGAGCACCTGAACACACCGCTGCTGTCAGTTTCAGTGTGTTCAGCGACCTGTGATGTGTTCATGTGTTGGAGGAGTCATTACTTCTAGTGCTGTGTGTCATCATCCCGTGCCTCCTCCCCTCTGAGTGACCTCTGACCTTTCTATAGAGAGAGAGAGGGTCTCTCGCCCCTCGCTGTCTGTCTGGTTTCCATCAGTTGTGGTCCTGAGCTGCAGCTCTATCGCCGTGGCGACAGAGAGCAGTCTGGTCGCTATGGGAGACAGGCCAGAAATAAGCAGTCATTAGATGTGTGTGTGTGTGTGTGTGTGTGTGTAAAGCTGTCCAGATCATCATCATGTTGTTATTTGTTGTTCTGCTGTTGAGTCTGAAGAGTATCTTCACAAAACACTACAGTCTGCTGGGGTGATACAATACTGATGGTACTAGCTGTTGCAGCTTCAGTACTGTAGTAGTAGTAGTACTGTCAGAGATGGGCAAAGATACATCAAAATGTATCAAAATGAAATACAAAGTACTGGTGCCAGAACATATATCAAGATAAAATACATGTATTTTGTATTTTTAAAATACAGGTAAATACATTTGTAACATTGGGCATTCTGAATTGGTAACAAAATGGCAGAACATTCAGATTTTTATAACGTACATGAGTATCTGGTGAGAGATTGAACCCTACAGGAAAGAAGAACAGGAAGTAGAATGCATCTGTATTTAAGCAAAACTGTAAAAATACTGTAAATAGTCCGTCTTGTACATTATGTAGAAACTTGCTCTCTGTTGAGTTCAAAGACTAGGCAGTCGAGAGTTTTTTAAATATTTCTGGTGTTAACCGCCTGAGCCCTGACTGAGTGATGCCACTTCCTGTATCCATTTCATATTAAAAGCCCTCTAGCGTTTCACACATGGCCCAGACGTATACTGTCTCTGAGTACTGTAGCAGTTTGTTCAGTAGCCACACAGCGGCCCTGTCAAATACCAAGCAACCAATAGCTTTAGAGTTGCAGGTAGGTGCATTGTGTGAAGCTAGGCTAGCTTAGCTGTTTCCCTCAGTGTTTGTGCGACATGACAAGCAGCTCCTAGCAGCCACTGCCTCAGCTTCTGTCGACTGAAAGTGACGTCAGCGGACAGATACCGAAGTGAAAAGAGAAGGCCGTTCGGTCTGATTATCAGTTAATAATGTTAGTGACGTCCTTTCATCCAGCTCTAGACACAGGAAACAGCTCAGATCGTCCTCAGAGGATGAACCCTTTAGTGTTCAATGACTCCATGAGCTTCCCTCTAGCGCCACCCTCAGGACAAACTGAGACTTTAAGAACAGAGACGTCATCAGTATGTTGTTTGTTCCTGTAGGGGGCGCTGGCAGAGATTGTTTCAGGCTGACTGCAGTTTGTTCCTCTTCCTGCCGCCGGCGTTTCATCTCCAACGTACAATTAACAAGAATATAATCCTCATCTGTTTTCTGCTTTTGCATATTTCAGTAATTGGTTGGTTCATCCTGTGTGTGTGTGTGTGTGTGTGTGTGTGTTTACAGCCCAGCAGGGTTTATATAATAATAACGTGGCTCACATTCAGCTGCAGCAAACACTCAGCCTCGTTAGATAACTCTGCAAAAGAAAATAAAGTTTCATCTTCATGTGACGATCTGCAGGGAGACAGCCCGGGGTCTGAGGTCAAAGGTTGGAGGTCGGCGGTCAGACCAGCATGCAGGAGAGTCAGCTAACGCTAGGCAGCGCCCCTCCTTTCTATAATGCAGTACCAGCACAGCAGAGTATCAGCAGGGGCCAGATGCATGAAACTCTGCAGATTCACACTGACAGAAATATGCATCTGTTTGTCAGATTTTTAAAGCTGCGCCTGATTCTGTTTTATAAATCTCAGGCTTTGAGGAACTGGAGGACGAGCACGAGCCTCATGTCACCTCCCACAGTTTGACAGAAATAGACTCAGACTCACTCTTAATCACCCGTTTGCATATCGATGCTGGTGCCGGTTCCACCGGTCTGCAGACCTGTCGAGCCACAACCTGCTGCACATACACCACAGTCAAAACAGTTAGCTTTATGGTTTTAGAAACTTTATTGAACGCTGTCTTGTTCCTACAGCTCGTATATAAAGAACAACATGCAGGAAAACATGCACGGCCAGGACGACACCATCAAAGAGAGGAAAATAAGAATAATTAACAGTAAGAGAAATAAAGATACACTCAGGAGGTGAATATACATGTTAGTCTCTGCAACATAAAAGCAGGAAAAATGTTTGGACAGAGAGATGAAGAAAGAATAGGAGAGGAGTGCTGTGGATGCTGCAGTCTGCTGCTGTAACCATCAGACACCATGTGTGTGTGTGTGTGTGTGTGTGTGTGTTAAACATTATGTAAGTCTTCTTCTTCTTCAGTAAACACTGTGATCGTACAGCAGAGTTTCTGTGTCTTTTCTCCTGAGGATCTTTTCTTCTTCTTCTGCTCGTTTCTGTTGTTTCGTCCGTGTTGACTTATTTTCTGATTTCTTTTCTTCCCTCTGAGTTTCTCTGAGCAGCAGACAGATAACTCTCAACATTACACTTTTACCACCAGTGTTTCTCAGTAATGTGTAAATCTGAGTGCTCACTGAAGCAGCTTGTTGTGATCAGGCGGATTTCTTTCTGTAAAAACTGTGGAGTTGTTTTAACGGGGCAATAAAAATTTACGTTGGCTGGTTTAATTACATATTTTAAGTTTAGGCTTTGAGTTTGTCCAACTTCTAAGTTTAACTAACTCAGATCTGTGGAATGATCGGTTTATAAATGAGCATCATGTCAGCTTTGAGCTCTCTTGAACAGTTTTTTGCTGCACTGCTATCAGACCGTGTACAAATACTCTGTTACAAGTAAAAGTCCTGCATTCAAAATTTAACTTGAGTATAAAAGTATCCACATCAAAATATACCTAAAGTACCAAAAGTACTAATCATGCAGAATAATCTATATGATATCACTGGATTATAATTATTGATGATTCATCACTTTAATGTTGCAGCTGGAAAGGTGGAGCTACTTTTAATCACTTTATATTCTGCTGGTAGATTCATCTATAATATTACATCATCATTGATTAGTTCATTATATTTTGTATTAATGATCTGCAAAGTAACTAAAGCTGTCAGATAAATGTAGTGAAGTAAAAGTCCAATATTTCCCTCTGAGATGTGGGAAATATTGTACTTTTTGGCTTTTGCTTTACTTGAGTAGAAATACTCAAGTAAAGCAAAAGTACCTCAAATGTGTACTTAAGTACAGTACTTGAGTAAATGTAGTAGTTACTGTCCAGACCTATCTTCATCATGGTTTGCATTGTCTTCATTTTGACTCCTCTGAGACACATCATGTATATAAAGACATAAACGGCCTCCTGTCTCTTTCTTCATTAATGCAATGCATGCTGGGAAATACATGCTAATACACTAACAGTTTCTAAATAACTTGGTTTGATGAGTAAACGGTCCGCTGAACGTGTGACTTTAGGTGATAACTAGACAGATTCAATCTTGCTGAGAGTCAGATGAGAAGAGGCTGGTTAGCTTAGCTTAGCTTAGCACTCTGGGATCAGTAGCTTCCTGGAGTCTCCACCGGTTGCCTGGCAACTACTCAGAGCCAAGAAATGATCTGACACATAACCTCGAGTAAAATGGCAAATTGTAGTTTTCACACTTCAGTTTTTGTTCAGATGAAACAAACGAGATATGACGTGTTTATCAGGGAGCTTTAGAGCTGCTGGCAGGTGGATTCTGTAACCTTTGGCCACAGCCAGGCTAGCTGTTTCCCTCTGTTTACAGTCTTATGCTAAGCTAAGCTAACCGGCTGCTGGCTGTGGCTTCATATTTAGCATACAGACATGAGAGTGGCATCAATCTGAACATCTGACTCTCAGCAAGAAAGCGAATTTCCCAAAATGTTGAACTTTTGCTTTGAATACTTATTGAACCCTAATTATTTATTTTAGCTCCCTTCATTCTAGTTTCCACAGCTTGTGTCTTTATCTTGTTCTGTTTTAGTTTCTTTGTCTCTTCCTTTCATACATCCATCAATCAAAGACAGGAGGCCAAGACTCCTCCCAGAGACAAAGAACAGAAATATAATAATCATCCTTATAAAACATGTCTTTAAACATACCTGCAGTGTGAGCTGGGATGTTTAATGTCACATGACCTCAGTGGCCAGTCGTATCTTTCCCCTCTTATTGTTGGAAACAAACTCACCTGTTGGTTTTGCCCTGCAGCAGTGATGGACACTTCCCCTTTAAGAGATCCAGGAAGTGCATGGAAGCAAGGGGGTGTGTGTGGAGGGGGGCGGGGCTTCCTGGTTCAGGGGTGGTGCTTTTTGAGGAAACAGGTGTGTGCGTTGACAGGGATGATGTCATTCTCTGACTGAGTCACCTGGGAGACGGCTGCTGAGCGTAGCGTGGCCAGAGAGAGAGATAAAGAGGAGGAGGAGGAGGAGGAGGAGGCGACAAGCTGCCATCATCACTCCTGTTTTTTCTTCCCTAAGGAGGCGTCGGTGTGAGGAAGGACACCCAGCAGAGGAGCAGGAGGAGGAAGAGGAGGAGATCATTTGAATGCTGCTGTTTGTCAAGGTGAGAGAGAGACAGAGGGAATGAATGAGAGAGAGAGAGATAATGTGTAGCTGCAGAGTAATTCTTTCTCTCCTCTGTGGATGAACCGTCTCACCAAACTCCATTCAAAAATCTGTTAATTTTACTTCATCTCTTAACTGTGGAACTTGACCTCAGCTCTTTAAGGGATTATGCTGGTGTTTTTGCATGCTTCAGCTCAATAAGTGCAATTCTCATCCTTGCTGTTCACCATTTTCCAAATTATCCCATCTGTGTTTACACTACATGGCCATAAGTGTGTGGACACCCCTGTACTTTTGATTCGTCCTGGTTTGGTCTCCAGGCCCTTTATTTGGTTTTTAGAGCTTTTTCTCTGAAAACAGCTGCCTGCTTCTCGGTTTTTCCGAGAGTGAGATGTTCAGATGGATGACAGGACAGATGTTTAGTGCGGAGCTGGAGTCAGGACGTGAGAATAACATATTTCCTAAAACTTAAGTGAAGTGAACTCACTGCTTTAACCCTCAGAACCTGAAGAGTTTTATCCCAAACTGAACACACAGTTCTGTTTTCTGGCATCTAGCAGGCTGATATTTTGTTGAAAGTGACGGTGATGTCTGTGGAAACATCAGGCGTGTTGGCAGTGAGGAGGAGGAGGAGGAGGAGACAGTTAAACAGCAGACTGTCATTTCTCCAGCTGCTCTGTGGTTTCGTGGTCAGTTTGGCTTCGTCACTCCCTGTTTCTGGTCCTGGATTTGGATTCTCTGTAGCCCAGCTCGCTCTAACTCTGTGGATGAACACTCTGCTTGTTTGGGTTTTTGTTGGGAAACTGCTTTTATACTAGATTATTTAAAACAGCTTTCATTTGCTCAGCAGTCCCACCATCACTGAAAGAGGTTTCAGTCTTCTTTTCTCTGTAGTTGGTGATCATTCATGGCTCACACATTTCCTCCATCTTTTCTCTTGTTGCTCCGACCTCTGACCTCTGGCCCTTGACCTGTTAAGGCAACCAGGCTGGAAGCAGTGGGGAAACTGTTAGCTTAGTAATTATTTTCTTCCTTCTGTGGATGAACCGTCTCACCAAAATCCATTCAATAATCTGTTAATTTTACAGATTTACATTGATTTTGACATTTTACAAATACAAGCACAGGGAGTGAGGAAGCCAGCCGGGTTTAGTTGATAGTAGAGTTAAAACCTACAATCCTACTGTGAGTTCACAAAACATCCTGAGGCTACACATAGCAGATAACTGGCTGAGTTTGCAGAAACTCCTAAAAATCATGTTTGAGTCAGACTTTAAGGAGTTTTTGATCCAACAGTAATTCACAGAGTCTTGTAGCTGAAAGTAGACGTTAGAGGTCCAGAGCTGCTCACAGTCAGTAATGTGTCTCATCGCATCAGTGTTTTGTGATAATGATAATGAAGCCAGTTAATAAGGAATTTATCAGCTCACCAACCAATCGAAATGATCCAATAACAGACGACAGTTTGCACCATTTTACCTGAAATCTGACAGAATTATTCATCAAATCAAAAATACAGTTCACGTTAAATAATCACCAACTGCAATAATTGTTAAACACACAGGTAACATAAAACTATTGATTTGTGGAGCTTCAAAGATAATAAGTTTATAAACTATAAAGTTTATATAACTAAAAGGTGTCAGATAGTACGGTTAGTCTATGTTAGTAAGTCTGAAGTGGTGCTAAAGGTGTCAGTGTGTGACAGACAAACAGCACAGAGCACACACACACACACACACAGTATTACATGACTCACAACGTCCCCGGGCTGTGTGTGTGTGTGTGTTTGTGTGTGTGTGTGTGCGTGCGCGTGTGTGTGTGTGTGTGGTACCATCATATGACTGGGAGAGTAAACAGTGCAGATGTAACACAGGGGAACGGTGAGGGTGATGTCATGCAGGAAGTGGACATAGTGAAATAAAAGCGCACACACACACACACACACATACGCTGGTAACTGTACCATATGCACGGTGTCACATGACAGTTTGTTTAGTGTTCAGCTGGTTCAACCACCAGTGTTTTTGAAGTCTTTTTGATTTGACTGTCACTTTGAGCGTCCATGTTGTTAGCTGCTAGCAGCTAACCTGCTAACACTGCTAGCAGCGCGGGTCTATGGATGCTAATGTTGGTCAGTCGGTCCACCACCACTTCAGACTGAAATATCTCAACAACTATCAGATGGATTGTCATAAAATGTTGTCCAGATGTTCATGTTCCCCAGAGGATGAATCCTACTGACCGTCACCATGAGGTCACCGTGAGGTTAAAGGGAAAATTTGCCGCCCGTCATGTGGCTGTCCACTCAGTGTTGATGGTAAATGTCGTTTATTGAAGCAATACATTCCTCAGTGAGTGCTATGTTGACCGCAAAAACGGAGTTGTCCTGCTGGCTGACCCGTACCGGCAGTACCTACATGCACCGGGATGCATTGTGCGCGAGCTTCTAACCCCTCTGAGCAAGTTAGCTGCTGCTAATCAAAGTTACACAACGTTGCCAAGCCAATGAATTCCTGCAGTTTGACCATTTCTTTTGCACATGTAGCAATAACGTTACCGTCAGGGCATGTCTATTAGATATAACAGCCACACACACACACACACACGCACACACACATACCAGCAAGGAGCCGAACGGGCTTCCATATAACAACAAAGCTACCGCTAGCTGAGCTAGCGCTGCAGTATAAAGTTCTATAAAAGAGGCTTAACGTTCACGCAGTTTCTCCTGACTGTCCCTCTATATTACAACATTAGTCCAACATCGCCCCAGCCTGTGGGACCAGCCTAGCCTATAGCCGTTACTTTGTTGACCAAAACATAGCGTTAGCTGACAAAAATGCTCACTCAACTGTCATCTGGCCTCTCGGCCCTGCTGGTCTTGGTTGTCTTTTCCAGTTTATCTTCGGGATCATGAAGAAGGTCTCCAGCACACCTCTGTCCAAGTGAGTAAAACTTTCATGCATAGTAACTCACACACAGGCTCCCGGGGTTGGTGTCGGCGACAGCATCCAACAAAAACAGCCCACGCTGACATTGATTGCAGCAGAATGATTCAGTTTCTGTTGCCATTTGGGGGCAATTTGAGCAAAGGCACCACCAGCTCAGGTTTGGGATGGTTCCCGCCGGCCGTATCCTCTTGCACGGCTAACACAGCCTCTGTCTCTCCTCTGCATTTCTTCGTCTGTGTACTCTGCAGCTAGAATAAATACGGCTGAATATCCAAGTCAGCCAAAACACCCCTGTAAATGTATCCTCGTCCATAACATCCTCTGCACTCATATTTTGGGATGCCATGTTCGCTGTTGGAAATGTAGCTAGTTTACAAGCTAAGAGAACAAGTTTTGTTTTTGAGCGGCAGCACCCCCCTGGCCCCCCCACAGTCTGAGACTAGAAATCCAAGCTGAAACAGCCTGTAGTTCTTCCGTGACTCCATCTACGTCACTATGATGGTGCTGGTGACGGAAGAACAACAGATTTTGCAGCTAGAGAAAACAGCTTTCTTGGCAAATATAGCATGCATGGAGGGATGTATTTCTGTGTGACTCAATATACCATCAACACTGAGTGGACAGCCACATGACAAGCGGTGAATTTTCCCTTTAACTTGTGGTTCTGAGTGTCTCAACAACTGTTGGATGCACTGTGCTGAAATGTGGTTCATCATTCATGTTCCCCTCAGGATGAACTATAATAACTTTGGTGATCCTCTGACTTTTCATCTAGCGCCATCATCAGGTCCAATACAAATACCTGCAGAACTAATGACATTCCCATCAACCTCAGCTGCACTCTGTGTTTACTGCTAACTAGCTAATGTTAGCATGCTAACACGCTAAACTAAGATGAACACTTTTTAAACACTTCATGCCTAAACGTTCAGAAATAACCTGGACTGTATTTCTCTCCTCTTTGCTCAGCTACAAATAAATAACGTCATGAAATCTCACAGTGACTAAACATCATGACCTTTACGGAAGCCGAGAACGGCCATGCAATTATTTTTTAATGCCGTTATCTCGAGATCACGAGATAATCAACTCGTTATCACGAGAAAATGAGATAATCAACCCGTTATCACGAGAAAACAAAAGGTCGTTTCCTCTTATTGTCCTTATTGTTAATCAGTGATCAGGAGTGCCATGCCAGCATGCTTAGATGGCGTCTTGACGGCAACTGATTTAAGCTGAAAATGTCAGATCAAGGAGCAGGCCTACCCATTACTGATCAACGCATCAGACTGTACTTCATTCAAGGTCTAACACAGGCAGAACTTGCATTGTGTCTTTCTGTCATAGATAACATTCAGATCCGTCCTCTGTTCAGTTATGAATCCTCCCCGACAGGCATGACAGTGATCCTGAAGGCTGAAATCAGGTGTGTAATTATCCCGTGATCTCGAGATAACAAAGATCGTGTTCTCGAGATAACGGAATAATTAACTCGTGTTCTCGAGATAACGGAATAATTAACTCGTGATCTCGAGATAACGGCATTAAAAAATAATTGCAAGCACGGCCGTTCTCGGCTTCCGTAGACCTTTGTGTTCACACACACACTCTGCGTAACACTGCCACACACACGTCTCTCCACGCGTCCATGCTAACAACATGATAAACCCTTCTGGTATTTGTGTACGCATAGCAAGCGTGTCGACTGCACACGCTCCAGATAACAAATGGAAGTCCAGAAAATGTATATTTTATATCTTTTTTTCCAGGTAATAACTTAAAAATAACAGATTTCTTTAAAGATATCATCTTTCAGGACTTTGGTGGCTCCATAATTTCACACTGAAATTCTGTAAAATAAGTACTTTGCTTTCATACTTGAAGTACATTTTGCCGGTTATACTTCTGTACTTTTATATATAATTTTGAATGCAGGACTTTTGTGGTTGTTACGAGCCAGATCTCTAGAGGAAAGGGAAGCAACATAAAACCAGGTGGATTTGGAATAAAGTTATTTATTGCATGGATCAGTCGTAGGTAACAAACAAAGGAGGCGAACTACAAACGCAAAAGGGCCTGAGGATGCTGCTTAAATCAAATAAATACAACCAACAGAGGACTCCTCACTCTGAGTTTTAACAAAGTCCACCTGACTAAATAACAGAATAACAGCGTATACCTGTCGCTCGTGTGACTACATCCCGGCCTCTCTGTAGCAGCCAGGAAGTGAGATGGGCGGCGTCTCGGCATCAGGACCAGTCTCACACACACACACACACACACACACACACACTCTACTTCATACTTTACACAGTGGTATTACTACTTTAACCTACAGGACCCGAGTACTTGTACCACCACTGACTGTAAAAGTAGTTTTTGTGTGATGACTTCCTGAATATCATCAAAAGTACTGGTGGTAATATCATCATTATCATCATCATCATCAGTATGTTTATTGTTTGAAAGTAGTTCAGGAGTTCAAACAGGATGCCCTCCCACCCCCAGTACACACACACACACACACACACACACACACACACACACACACACACAGGGTCAGTAATGAGCAGGAAGCTGCAGCAGATCAGCACAGTCTGTTTTGGGCTGCAGACTCTTTGTATTCAAATCACAGCAGCTTTTTGTGTGCGAGCTGAATGAGGGACGAGTCGCCGCTCTCACTTCACTGAGCTCTTTGTTCGTCATCACAAACACTAGATCACAGCCAGCAGGACGGAGAGGGACAGTAAGCATCAAACAGCACAGTGTGAGAAAACACGTTCTGACAGCACAAACTCTTCGTCACCGTCCGTTATACAACCTCAGCTTCTCACCGCGAGAACAATGTCACGCAGTCATCCGGCTGTTACACTGAGACACTAACTGTCATTGACTCAGCTGAAACTGTACTGAAAGTACCTAAAACTACGTTAAGAGTAAAGGTGAAACGTAGAGTTCTTAGTTTATGTGCAGGATAAGAAGGAACAAGCGTTTGGTTGGGAACTCGTGCTCATATAAAACTCACAAAATAGACTGAAAATAAAGTTTGATTTGGTTGTTTTGTTGTAGGACGGAGTATCAGGGCCGCCGGGAGGAAATAAACACAATTAAGACAATAAAGTCGAAATATTTTGAGAATAAAGCAAAACTGAAATTAAAATGTAAAGATTACATGATAATTAACCTGCCTTGTTCTCTAGTATAATGTGATCATTATTAGCTCTAACATCATTTGTGTCAGAAATGTTGTTTTGACGTAAGTTTAACGGGGAAATTAAAATAAATAGTTTTAACGTTATATTTATCTTTCACTGAATAAAAAAAATATTATCTTCTACTTTTTGAATTAGAAAAAGAAAAACTTTGTTGTGGTGGAAATTTGTTAATAAAAGCAGCTGTTGTTTCCTTTTCTCTTGTGCATCGTCATGGTGATAAAATATCCCATAAAATCCCTTTTATTGCTCCTTCAAAATAAAAGCCATAGTTCCCCACATTAACTTTTACCTTTTGTGGAAAAATACACTTCTCTCGTTTTTAATCTGACGTCTTCCTTTGCTCTGGTGGCTGTTTTCTTGCTTTGGTGTCCCACTAATCTCTGTTGTCCGTGTGCTGTGACCTCTGACCTCTGACCTCCTTCCTGCTGCCTCTCTGGATGGAAACCCCTTTGAAAACTCCTTCCGATCAGCCGGATCGGGTCGGTCTCTTCTGATTGAGGTGGTCACATGAGGCCCTTTTATTCCGATTGGGCTGTTATTCCCATGATAAGTGGAATATCAGGGTCCATGTAAACGCCACTTGTTGGCCTGCTGATGGAGCATCAGGTCAGAACATGTTTATACACGGAGGCTGTTTTGGGAGAAAAGACTGAAGAACCATTTTGTCTTTTATTTTGAAGGATTTGTCCTGTCGCCTCACATGATGCAATGTTGGTTTTTCTCAACAACCAATGCTCAGATTTTCTTTTAGATGTTGTGTGGAGTATCATGGTCCCCAGAGGATGACTGCTAATGACTCTGGTGGCCTCCTGACCTTCCCTCTAGCGCCACCCTCAGGACAAACTTTAGATGTTTTCAGGTGGAGTGGAGCGATGAAAAACAGCTTCTGTTGACTTTACCAGATAACCGTCTGTTGACTCAAACCTGCTCCACCGCGTGACGCTGCACAAACATCCGCAGCGATCATGTTTCTGCCACGCTGCAGTGGAACGTCTCACCGGGGGGTTAAAACGGACCGGACCTTTTCCACGGCTGGACACTCTTCCACAGCAGCCTGCTTGGACAGGAGAGCTGCTGCTGTGCTGCTCACGTTAGAGCTTCACTGAGCAATTTCATCTCAGTCTGTGCAGGTTTCATTCACATGTAAGTTAAGGTTTCTGATGCTGTAACACTGTGGAGGACAAGTATTAGTTCCATACAGTTACTGCATGTGGTGCGTACGGGCCGGTCCTGTCATGTGAGCGTCCGTCTTACAGTCACAAGACAAACTGTTGTGGGGCTCACTGCACGTCACCTTACTCTGAAAATCCAGGCTGTGGTGTTTGTTGTAAAAGGCTCAAATCTAGATGTTGATTCACTTTTATCATCAGTTAGTTGCTAACCACAGAGACTGAGGCTACGCTTCCTGTCGCTGCTTCACAATAAAAGCCTTCCAGTGGTTCACAGGTGAAAGGCTTTTAATGTGAAGCTGCAGCAGTAAATGTTTGATTTGCATTAGTTAAACACAGTGACCGACTGACGGCCTGATAAAACTGACAGTTTTAAAGTACTTAGATGTTGTCTGTTTAATCCGCTCTACTCAATGAAAACCACAACATGTTGGTTTTTTTACACGTGTGTTTGTACCAAATAAACAAACACGATATAACATGTTAACTAGTGAACCTCAAAGTCTTTATGCTAAGCTAAGCTAACTGTCTCCTGGCTCCAGCTTCATATCTAAAGGAAGGATATGATCGTGGCATCAAACTCTCTGCAAGAAAACACATTTCTCAAAATGTTATATTCTCTGAGAAAGTTGAAGCATCAGAAAGAGAGTGTTGAACTGTTCCTTTAATTACAAACTGTGTAGCTGAGCGATGTTAACAAATCTGAGGTTATTCTACTTGAAAACAACTCAACTCAAAGGTTTTGTGCTTTGAAAATACACTGAATATGTGGGGAAATGACCTGTTATTGGTCTCTTATCTCTGTAGAGTAGTCGCAGCTGTGAGGAGGTGAAGTATAGAAACCAAAACATTTCAACTCAGAGGACGTAAAACCTAACTGATCATCTGCCATTTAAGATCAACAGACAAACTGACAGTCAAAGAACTGAACTGTTTGTAGAGAACGACAGAAGCAAACAAATGAATACATAGTCCTTTTTAGCCCAGTTGAGCCCGGTCTGGTCCAGCTAGACAGACAGCAGGCTGAGGAATGTTTGAGGCTGGGCTGTGGTTCCTGTCTGTTCTCCACCCAGACGCTCTGCTCAGCTCCACATCAGACAAACTGCTCCTCATGTTTTATTTCATTAAACATCATGAATTTATTCTAAACCACATTCTGACTGCGAGCCATCCCTCCCACATACTTCATACTCTTGTTTATACTGTTCGCCTTCTTCTGAAGCTCCGTTCACTCTGCTAGATGTTACATTTTTATATTAGATGTGGTAGCAGCCAGTGGTGGAATGTAACTAAGTACATTTACTTTACTTGAGTTTCTACTCCACCGCATCTCAGAGGGAAATATTGTACTTTTTACTGCACTGCATTTATCTGACAGCTTTAGTTACTTTACAGATTACATTTTTTCACACAGAACATATAGAAATGTACAAGTGTATCTGAAACGATCAGTCAATCAATCAATTAGAGGTATGAACAAACGGGAGGACTTGTTCCCCGGCTCATTCTGAGAAAGAAAGGAAAAAAGCGTATCTCCCAAAAAGTTGAACTAGCTACTTAAAACCACAGACTGTATATAAAGATGGCCGACGCGTCTCCACTTCTTCCCACTGTATATGTAAATGATGTCAAAATATCCTGGATACAGGAGCTGCCATCTTGCACTGGTGATGTCACCGCCCAAACCAATCACAGCACACTCACAGCTGTCAATCATGACGTGACACAATGTTTTGTAGCATCAAATAACTAATTAAAAACGAACACTTGAACAAACATCAGCGTGATAAGAACTACCTAAAATGACAGAAACCATCTTTGGGAACATTTTATTTGACGTGTACTTTGATTTTTCAGTTTGGCCCATGTCCCATCCGCTAACATGGAGGGGGCGGGGCTTATGACCTATACTGCAGCCAGCCACCAGGGGGCGATCCAGATGTTTTGGCTTCACTTTTGGGGAGCTGTCACGTCGGCCATCTTTATACTGTATATGGTCTATGTTTAGGACCTACTCAGTTTTAGTGGGATACAGCTGTTGTTGTTGTGGTTTCATTAACTTCTTCTGTTATGTTTTGAAATAATAATCACAGGTGTATTTACAGCAGTAACTCAGGAATGACTGGAGGCCGTACTGTTTGTAGGACTACTTCTGGTGCTAGTATTAGTAGTAGTACTATGACAGTGACACATTTAATTGTTGTATAGATATGCATAAGTGTTTGCAGTAGCTGATAAAGTATCAATAAGTCAGATTAAAATATTTATCTACTCTAATGACCTGTTATATGTGTGTGTGTCAGTCAGACGGTTATTTTAATGAACATGTTGATTATGAACGTTATGAGGCTCAGAGTCCTCCTGCAGTATGTGTTGTGGCAGGCTGCGGTGAGCTGCCACGTATTGATCCTGACATGTCCTCTTGTGTTTCTAATGTGATCAATACCCTGATCAATACAGTCACACACACACACACACACACACACAGAGCACAACTTCAGCTCTGCTGCTCACTGCACAGTCAGCTCACGGGTTTAACTCCTGAGTGACATTTTTTTCAAACCCAAGTCTGCAGTGATTTTCTAATGATAATTACTTAATTATAATGTGATGACGGGTGGTGATGTAATATGTTTGCGGCCCCTATTTTCTCTTAAACAGGCCGGCCCCTTGTATATATCTTCAAATGATAAAGGAACACTATGATATTTTAGAAATTATCTTGTTCTCTGTTGGATGTTTCAGATGGATATCCATTTCATGTCTGTGTGAACAGTACAGTGACAGGTCCAGGACGAGGTTAGCCTAGCTTAGCACAAAGACTGGAAGCAGAGGGAAACTGTTAGCCTAGCTCCATCGAGGAGGAAAAACAAATCCACCTTCCAGAGAGCTGCAGGACTGAATCCTAAAACCCTGAAGTGAGTTAGCATGTTAGCATGTTAGCTCTTCCTGTTCCCTCACCTGGAAGTCAGTGGGTTTCTTGAATTGGTTTTTGGTTCGATGCCTGAAATAAGGTCTGTGGTTAACACAAGCGTTTTGTTCTGCAACATAAAATCCGTCAGTAAATACTCCACTGGTGAGTTTTGAAGCTTTTCCGTGTCTTAAAAAAGGAGGTTGCTAACAAGTGTCTAAATGAGACTACAGAGGTTGTCGGGGACATTAAACGTCATCACGCCGAACACAGAAACTCATCTACTCACTCGTCCGCCTTTACAGCCTCGTTGGGTTTATACTGCAAACTGTTCTAACTCAAACTTTCCCAAAGGCTTTTGTAGAAGAGGTCAGCGCTGGAAGCTCAGTGGTGGAGACGCTGAAGTCATGTGACCGTGGTGTAGCTGGTTTATAGCCTAACGTTAGCTTTTTACTTCTGGAGATTGACTTTACACTTCAAACATCGTAAAGTGGTGTTCATGTGTGAAGATTATCTTGCTGAACAAAACCTGTAAGAATCATAAACTGTTGTTTTCTGCAATAATCCAAAATCCAATGGAAACATCCCATTGGCTGTTTGTGGAGGGAGCCAGGGCGATGCTAACTTCATCCCTGCAGCACTATTGTAAAGAGTTTAAGGGGATTTATGGTTTTAAATTAAGGTGTTCTGTTCCCACACTGAACACGCGCGCGCGCGCACAGTGCTGCAGGTAGTAACTCCTCCCCCCTCCATTCTGCCGCTTTAAACAATAACCGCCGCTTCTCCGGAGCTGTGGACGAACTGGCTCCAGGTCAGCCGGGATTCCTGCTTTTCCTCCGGTTTACATGTCACAGGTGAGCCGCTCTCTAACGACCATGTTGCCGTTTCTCTGTCTGCGTTTGTGCCTTGATGATGTCGGTAGATTTTAACGTATAGCAACCGTTACTCTCATTCACCGGCGTTAGCTAATACTACGTTGTCGGTACCGGTTACAAACAGGCTCGGTAGTGAACGACACGCTAACGTGCTGTAAATATCCGCACGGATTTGGTGTGTTTGTGTTTTTAGCTAGAAGCCACAATATTCGGTTAAAACAGACCAGTGAGGCTGTTTTGCCCTCATTGTTCGCTGTGAAGTTTGCTGGAAGTGATGTAATGTAGCCCCGGTGCGTACTATGTGGAGCGAGCGCCGCACCGGACTCCGTTTAAAAAAACAGCCTTTTAAATGCTACATTGCTTTCTTAGCAACTGTTCAGATGGTAGGAGGGACTTTGGCCTTGTGTGCTCTGGTTAATTTGGCACGCAGTTAACACACCAGCTATAATTTTAGTTTTAATGAAAACTAAACTCCTGGCATTGGCTCCCGGTGTTCTTCATCACTGTTTTGGAAGAAGGAAATTACGGGAATAACAGGAGAAGTGACGTATTTTCTTTTTAAATAAGTGATGTGCTGTGGATCTAATTTATGCCGATTTGAAGAGTGATCCATGTGGATTTCTAAAAAGTAACTGATTAATATTCTTCGGCGAGTCTACATTGGCATGCAAGCTAAGAAACTTTAAAGTGTTCAATTTGTGAACGGAATTTGGTGTGGTGCTAGAATGAGAACGTTTAACGGGGCAAAGATGCGATGGAATCCGCTTTTGATTGGCTAATTATGTTAAAATTAATTGGTAGATCAACAGGGCATGAAGTAACTGTTAAACTGCTAACAGTTTCACATTGATGAAATGACTTGTTGAGCTCATTTCCCACAAAACCCGTCAGACATTCCTGTGTGCAGACTCAAGTCTCCCGTGGTGGAGCTAATAATTGTTAGTTCTAGTGTTTCAACATGAATCAGCAGTGTGTAAGTTGGGGTTTGAATGACAAAAACAGCAGAGAGGCAGATTTAAAACAGAGTAAAACACGCTGCCGGTCTGGTTGGCATGCAGCTGGAGCAGAAATGGACTCCTGCTTTAGAAATGAATGAACCTTCATCTCCACAGTGATGCATCTCTTCAGGGGACGTTTTGGTGGAGGTGATGCGGCGCTGAGGCCTCCGGTGTCCTGCAGAAAAGAAGAGTTTTGCAGAGTGTTGGGTGACTGTGAGTGCAGCTTTAAATTAAAGACGCATTATTCAGCAGTGTTCATGGGAAGATAATGTGTTGAAAGAACAGGAGGAGGAGCTCCTCCCAGTCTGGATGATTTACTGGTTCTTCACTGGACTGGTGGAGGCTGCTGCTGCTGCTGGGTGGAATGTGGGAGGGTGAAAATTACAACAATACATTCACAACAGGGGACGTGATGGAGGAGAAACAACACAAAGTCTCTTGGCTTTTACAAACCGTTTACAAAAAGTTTGTGAATCTTAAATTAGTGAGAATTCAGTGAGTGAGATCTTAAAGACTTCACGGTGATGAAGAGACTCCGGCTGCTTGTCAGGAAATAGTTCCACCATGTAACTCCTCCTAAAACCTCAAACTGAGGGTTTTACATGTCTGTTTGTACAGCGTGTTGATCAGAGAGCTTTACAGGCGCTGGTAGGTGGATTTTTAAACTTTAGACACAGCCAGGCTAATTGTTTCCTCTTGCTTTCCAATTTCCCTTCCGCCCACCCGTACCTCAAAAGCATGGCGTTTTGGAGTTCATGAGTTTCACCTCACAGTTGCCTGAAAGTCCTTGAAAAGTCCTTGAAGTTGATGTCCAGTTGAGTTGAAATGAACCTTGTGAGGTGTAATAAATCCACACTGGGTGATTTCACACAGTTCTGTTATAAGGAGTTTTGGAAAACACGATAGATCTGGTTCTATAAAAACAATTTTATCAACCAATCGTTTACTTCTAAAATGTGAGGATTCACTGCTTTTCTGTTTTTATATGACAGTAAACTGAATATCTTTGGTTTTTGGACAATCGGTCAAATATAACAAGACATCTGAAGTCACTCCGGGAAATTATAACAGACATTTTCACTATTTTTTGACGATTAATCGATTTGAATCAAGTAAATAACCGGCAGATTAATTGAGTCCTCCGCCTTATTTACCACAATGTCTCAAACTCACCTGCTCGGATAAAAAGGTGTAACTAATTCTACGAGCTGAGCGTTCCACAGAAATGAGTGATCGTCTGTTACCACGTTTAAATGAGCTGCAAACGTTTCAGTGTAAATGACAATGAAATGTTGGCAAAACAACTTTAGAAGCATAATTACGGTGGAACCAGGACGGAGCCGGATCCTGCAGACGTTCAGCCGCTGCCAATGTGATTTTGTTTTTTAAACAGAAATCGAAGTGTTTGCTGCATCTGTTTCGGCTGGAAGTGAATGGATAATCTGTATTGTGTTGAGTCGGTGAAGAACATGTAGTCTCTTTAGTTTCTACCTGCACAGTGCGTTGCTGCTGTGTGTGTGTTTAAATCCGTCTCCATCCTGTCGCTGTAGAGAACCAGACCAGCTGAAGAGTCCTTGACTGAGACGATGCAGACTCGTCTGAGAGTCTCGGAGGGGGACGACAAGAAGCTAATTCCTCCTTTCACTGAGTGGAATTAAGTGATTGAAGTGCTCCACATTCCCAAATTTTCTGAGTTATTTTGGTGCTGTAGCAGCTCTGAAGGACGGCTGTGTATATTCATGAGCTCTCCTTTTAGTCGTCAGGCCCCAAATCTTCCCCCAGACTGACTGCCAACGAGGTCAGCAGCGAGCCGAGCTTCACTTCCTGCGCCCAGAAAGCATCTTTGAAAACATCTGACTTCTCTCAAGAGCTTCACGAGGTGCACAGATTGAAGTTAAGCCGCGTCCTCAGGAAACTCCCTGAAATAAGAAGATTTTATCTTTTTAGACGACGTCTGTTTCTAACCCCATTTTCTCTTTAAAAGTTGTCTCCTCCTCCTCCTCCTCTCCACCGTCACCTCATACGTCTCTCACATTTCATTTTTAGAAATAATGATGTTGGAATAAACCTCTGGAGGCTGCTGGGTCCTCAACGTTGATCAATCAAGATTTAGAGCTGAACTTGTGGTCTGTGAATCAATTAGTCGATCAATAGAAAATGAATCGGCAGCTATTTTGATAATCTTTATTTATCATTCAAGCAAAAATGCCAAACATTACCCAGATCCTGCAGGCAGGTTTCCCTGTTTTCTGTACAAGACTTTAATGTTCCTCATGGCTTCATTGAGACACGACAGCTCATTTACGGAAAGAGTCTCAGTGCTCAGTGGCACCAAGTTAAGAATGTTAGAATATTTGTGTTTTCTGTTTTTGATGGATTTGAAAATGTATTTTGCTGTTGAAGTCTTAATGACGTTCGCCACCGCTTCTCACATGCCCTCTTTCCACGAGATCAGCTCTGGTTCTTTAACTGGTTCTGTTCAGGACTCTTGGTGCTACCTAGAGAACCAACCCGCGTTTCCACCAGTTTTGAGAGGAACCATTGTAATCAAGGATGCGTCGTCAACGTTGCACAACGCACAACGGAAGTAAACAGCATTGATTACCTACAGATATTTGTTTTTGGACCAACTATTAATGATCGGAAGACGTAGAAGACTGTTACCATAGTGACCAGAGACCACTGCTGCCTTCTCCATCCTCTCTTTCCTACCTGTAGAATAAGACACGCCCACTGATGACATCAAGCAAAACCTGCTATTTTTTGGTTCCAGCTGGGAACCAACTTTTCGGGTTCAGAATCAGTTTATTTTTGTTGGAAATGCACTGAACGGTTCAAAATTAGGTGCTCGAACTGGAACAGAATGATACATTTTCACATAATTTCCTTCATTTAACGTTATAAGAGAAGATTAATTAATTAATTCTGCTGCCTGTTTAATAAAGTCCAATATGCACAAGCATTAACTGACAGGACGTTGAACTTTAATTCCTGTTGTATGTAAAGTGTTTTGCTGGATAGTCGTTTATTGGTCCACACAGCTGGCATGAAACTACAGGCAGGTCGCATCACGATGATCTTAAAATGGTTTCTTTTCTTGTTTATTGACCTGATTTTATTTTCTGCCAGGATACAGATGGAGATAATGATTTCCTACAGTGATCTTAGAAGACGCTCTAAGTTCTGGTTCTGACCTAGTGAGAGTGACAGAAGTTGGTTAAATAAAGGTAAAGGTGTGCATGTATGAAAGGGGGCTATAGTGATGTCATCAGGCTTGGAGAACAGAAAGTCTGTGTTACAAACTGGAGGTGTGGAGTGGGCAGGGAGGCTGCTGCATTATGGGAAATCTAGGATCCTGTGTTTTTGGAGTTTTAAAAATTAAAAGTCAGGATGTCAGATTGTGACCGTTCGTTTTTAATCTGTGTCTTGTGAATCCCGAACTCTCAAGTTCCTCCTTTGAGTGTCCCAGTATGATCTGCAGTTTGAATCCGGCCGGTCGGCTTTGTTGCATGTTGTTCCCCATCGCTGCCCCTCATTTCCTGTCATCGCTCGATTAATGAAGACATAAAAAATAATAGCAAATCTCCAGTAAGTATGATTCTGAAACTGGAACATTCCTGCTGCGAAATGTCTGCCGTGAGAAAGGTCTTTTAATAACGCCGTGGTCATGAATGTGGAGTCACTGTGGCTCTGTGGTTTCACTGTGTTCAGTAAATCACTGATGAGGAGCAGCAGCTCGGTCAAAATGAGCTAGAAAATGAACGAAGTCTGGTTGCTGTGAACTCACCTGACGGACCAGAATCAAATCAATACTCCCTCCGTCCCTCCCTCCCTGTCTCTGTCCCTGTTGGCTTCGTCCCAGTGTCCCCAGTAGGATCCAGTCTCCTGTCAGTTCTGCAGAGTGGCTGCATGGAGCCGGCCCTGATCCAGCCTGGCGAATTAGAGGTGATTATAGCTGTGTGTGTGTGCGTGCGTGCGTGTGTGTGTGTGTGTGTGTGTGTGTGCGTGAGCCTCTGCGACAGACTGGCGTTTTGTTATATAACCATTTTTACACCAAATCAGCGTCGCTGCTCACCAGGAGAGGAAACAACCTCTAACCAGCTGAACTAATCCTGACTCTCTGATTGGTTGGTCTGCCGTCCAGGTACACGGACGTCACCTGCTGGGTCCGGCTTGGTTCTCTGCTCTCCCTCATTTCTCACGTGTGATGTTGATGTGTTGGAAGCAGGAAGTGGAGGCAGTTTTCTGTCAGTTTTAAAGACGCATGCAGCCCTCATCACAGTATATCAGTATCATTTACATTCCAGCTAGAGCGATCAATCAGCCAATCATATGAGCTTATTGCACATCTATCAGTGTGCAGGTCGGCTGATATGTGAAGATTCATACAACACTCAATGGAAACACAACAAGGAAACTCCACAGGGCAGCTTTAAAACACTTGTGATAAGGCAATGAAAATTAGAGCTGAAACGATTAATCAGTCGATTGATAGAACATTAATGTAAATAATAAGACACAACGCGCTCAGCTGACGATGAGATGTGAAGACTGCATGCTGGATCCTTAATGTGGTGAATAATAAAGAAGAGAAACTAGGACAGCACTCCTGTATGACTTTTTTAATATCAACACACAGTTTTTCTTTTTCATTAGAAAATGAATGTGCAACCATTTTGATAATCAATTAATCCTTTCAGTCATTGTCAAGCAGAAGGAGCCAAATATTTTCTGCTTCCAGCTGGAAGTCATCACTGTTTATAACATTTCACTGACTAAACGATTAATCCATAATGAAAGTAATGGTTAGTGGTAGCCCTAATCAAATTCTCTTGTGGTTTGAATTTTATTTTATTTTTCTAAATTGTGATTTTCCATTCACCTCCCGGCATGTTGTGGTTATATACTGTGTATATATAAAACCTAAACTATCTGCATGGACAGATACACCAGAGGGAAGACAGGACATGTCTCTATCAATCTAAAAAACATTAAAAGTTTATATTTTCAATCCAGATTTCAGTTTTATTAGCAGGAAACGGTGATGTCATGTTTTCCCAGTTATTCAGTGTGAATGTCACCAGGGTTTTCTCTAATCCTGTGTGCTCCATAAGCTCCTCACTGCCTTCATTTTACACTTCTTTCCCTCTTAATTAACATTTCACTGGTGTTGATTCGACCGTGGGGCTTCAGCGTCAAATGACGACCCAGCCACCGAAGCTGCAGCTGCAGTACCAGTACCGACTTTTTCCCAAAACACGGCTGCTTCTGTGGCAAATGTGACGCCTGCAGAGCACCACAGGAGCACCAGCTGATGGCTGTCCGTTATCGATCTCGGTGAGTTTGAGCCTTAACAGCTGAAATGTTCTGGAGCAGGGTCGACCCTGAGGGGCAGCTGGTGGTCTAACGTGCTCTGATGTTGGTGCTCACGTCCATCTCTAGTTCTCGTCTTGTCTTCAGTCTCTGCTCAGTTTTCTGTGTGTTATTTTTACTGTGATTGGTTGTAATAAACCTTCCTTACAGTGCCTGTTGTTGGGCGGAGATCTGTATCAGGTGTCCAGGTGTATCTTCTTGTCCACCAGGAGCAAGATGGGAAATAATCTCAAAGGGAGTCTAGTTGTAGTCTTGCAAACAGTGACCCTGCAAGATCCCAGTCTTTGCAGAACCTTACAGTCTGCGACTAAAACCTCTGACGTCTGACACATTGTCTTCAGATGTGAGAGGCTGTCAGACTGTAGTCTTTTCAAAGTCTTCTGCTGTGTGGTAGACATTAGTCTCCACAGTGTCCACAGATAGTGTTGGTCTCTGCTACAGATGGACAAAATGGCCGACAAACTCCCAACAAAACGACATTGTTAGACGTCTCCATGGACTTTTTGGACATTTTAATTTAGCAATTTGACATTTTATAAACTAAACAATTGATTTTAGAGCTGCGGCGATTTGTCGATTCATTGATTAGTCGATTAATAAGTCGAATCGAATTATTTGGCAACTATTTTTGTCACTAATTTGTCTTTTTTTTTCTTCGTAAATGGAGGAAATATGTTCTGGTCTCAGTCTGGTTCCTCATAAGCTCGGTCTTGGTCTAGATTTGTTGCCAGTCTTCCTAACGTAGTATCTGCTGATCTGTTGTTGTTGTTGTTGTTGACTCAGAGAGAAGAAACAAACTTCAGTTTATTTAGAGTGCCCATCATCACCCCGAGAGTCTCTGCACAATTTACAAGGCAGTAGAAAAGACGTGATGGAGGAATAAGGCTGGAGGGGTATGAGGGAGCCTTACAGGTAAGAAGGAGGGAACGCAGGGACATCAGAACCAGATCTTGTGAGGACT
This sequence comes from Macquaria ambigua, assembly GCA_008360985.2. Taxonomy (NCBI): domain Eukaryota; kingdom Metazoa; phylum Chordata; class Actinopteri; order Centrarchiformes; family Percichthyidae; genus Macquaria; species Macquaria ambigua. The sequence goes on along the minus strand of VMKM01003964.1, from coordinate 1,292 downwards.
CTGGCAGCTGTGTTCTGGTTGTCTGCCGTCTTAGGTAGGCCAGAGAAAGGTGCGTTACAGCGGTCTGTCATAGACGTGATGAAGGCGTCATGTTGGAGGATCTCAGCGTCTGACTGTGATCAGAATAAACAACCAACATCCAGAGAGATCAGAGGACGACTGCTCCTCTTCTGAGAGCAGCTCGGTGTTTACCTTCTCCACCATTCAGTCCTGGAGCTCAGCACGCACACACACACACAGACACACACACACAGACACACACACACACAGACACACACACACACAGACACACACACACAGACACACACAGACACACACACACAGACAGACAGACACACACACACAGACACAGACACACACACAGACACACACACAGACACACACAGACACAGACAGACACACAGACAGACACAGACACACACACACACACAGACACACAGACAGACACACAGACAGACACAGACACACACACAGACAGTCTAATCCTGTGCAGACAGACAGAGTCTGATCAGGCTAATCCCTCCTCACCTCCCTCTGCTCTGACCGGCAGTTTACCTCTCTCACTGGCTACAACACACACACACACACACACACACACACACACACACACACACACACACACACACACACTCACACACACTCCTCTCTCTGTGGTGAGACTCATTTATTTACTGTGGAGCTAAAATGAGGCAAAATCCCAGAGTTTTGATCTAAAAGTTGTTGTTTGAGAAGCCGAGACTGTTTGCTGAACATCATGGGAGGTTTAGAGAAAAGGTCAAAGGTGCAGATTTGACTCGAGTGTGTGTGTGTTCACACACATGTATTTTACATGAGTCGTTTGAAAAAGGATCATTTGGCACACTGTGAGTTATCCTGCTGAAACTGATGAGTTCTTCTTTAATTCAAGACTTCAGCACAAATGTTTCAGAGCTGCTGTCCGTCCACTTTCACAGAGTCAGACTCATCATGACAACGTCAGCTACACACTGTGTGTGTGTGTGATGTGAGCACATACAGTAGCTGAAGGACTTGTGAAGTTACTTCCTTTAGAACAAGTTAATACAAACAATAATACAAAAGCAAACAACAGCAAATCATCGCCGGGACAGAAATGTCCGTACAGGTTGAAACTGTCTGCAAAGAAACTTGACAGAAATCAACACACACCACTTAGTTTCAGCCTGCTGAAGTCCGCGTGTGTGTGTGTGTGTGTGTGTGTGTGTGTGTGTGTGTGTGTGTGTGTGTGTGTGTGTGTGTGTGTGTGTGTGTGTGTGTGTGTGTGTGTGTGTGTG
>VMKM01003963.1:0-25250 GCA_008360985.2 Macquaria ambigua | reverse complement strand
CGCTGCATGTTGCACCACTGCATGTTATAACGCCGCATGTTGCACCACCACATGTTATAACGCTGCATGTTATAACGCTGCATGTTATAACGCCGCATGTTACACCGCCGCATGTTGCAATGCTGCATGTTGTAACACTGCATGTGCTTTACGTGTATTTTTTGACAAAGTTGGCCCGAGTCAGGTTAAGTCAATAATTTATTAGAGCTCAAAATAACAACTTTGTCTCAAAAGGTTTTTCAGTCTGTACAACATACTATGAGGAAAAACAAAAAACATAGGGGGAAACATAGGAGGGATCCCTCAGGTCAGAAATCTGTGTAATAACTTCACTGAAACAGGAATATGACTATAATAGTGGTTAAACAATATAATATTTGTGGTACATCTCTTGTTGGAGCAGGATACTGTCTTGTAATCCTGCACTCAGCTACAGGTTGCTGCTGGCAGCTAAGGCGATGATGCAGGCCTGTCAAACAGAAGGCACATGACTCACGGATGAGGAGGACCTTCCAAATCTGTTGACAGCAGCGCTGCCCACACAGCAATAAGCCCTGCTCCCCGTTTCTTACTCGTTCTATTTCCTCAGCGTGAAACTTGAGGGAAAAAAAACTAAATCACATTCATGTGCAGATGAGGTGAGACAGTGACTAATCCTGCACCAACTGAACATTTTGGGAGGCCTGAATAACTGTTTTCATCTCTGAAGTGTTTAATGATCACTCTGAGATGCAGATTTCAAGCTCCATCAAACGCATCTGAACTCAAAGTCATCCTGATGAAAGCGAGTTCAAAGGAGACGACTGCTGCTGCCTTTTTAATGTGTGCATCGACAGAGACGCAGTCATGTATTTCAGCAAAGAGCAAGAGAGAGAAAGTATGTAGAAGAGTAGGGCTGGGTGATAAAACGATCTTGATACGGGAATGTGATCAAATTTGTGTTGATAACTATGATAAACTTTGGATTTTTTACTCAATATCAGATCTAACAGCCTGGCTTGTACGTCAAAGTAAACGGCCATTTCCTACCGCAAAGCATTGTCTGAGTTACTGGTGAAGAAAGAAAGTGGATGTCCTCTGGAAAAGAGGAATAAAATGAGTGGAACCGAGGGGTGGAAGTGAACTTGCATTATCCTCCAAAGTTGAGGAAATTGTTGACAAGAAAGTGTAACACAAAGTCAGTTATATGGAAGTGGTCTGGATATCTCAAAAGTGCAGATTAAGACGGTCTGCAAAATATGCTGTCAGTCGGTGCCGACCAAGACGGGAAACACAACAAATCTTCTCCATCACCTGAAGAGGTTCCATCCCAGCGCAGGCAAGCTAACTTGTATTGTTTTGTTAAGGCAGATAAAGCAGGTTTGCAGTCAAATGTTTATTCAATATATTCTTTTATCACAAAATAGATTCTGAACAGAGCCATGTTCGCACAGTTGAATGTTTACATTATGTTATTCTATTTTTTAGAAACTATATTCCCTCTGGTTTCTTCAGGCTTCAGTCATTACAAGGATACTCTTTAAAATGGCAGCATTAACAAATTATATACTGTGATAAATATGGATATTGATCAATATGTACGGAGTCCCGGAGTGGCCATAGAGAGAGAAAAAAAATATTTCGGCTCGAAATGCTATTGCGTGCGAACGAGATACAATTCGTTACCACGTTTTGATTAATTCGTTACCACGTTTTGGTTAATTCGTGCGCACGTCTTAATCCAAGTATACCCACCGTGCGTAAAGACGCACACAACTCATTCAACAACACTGTTAGCTCTCCCCTAAATACAAAAAAGAGCTATTTGCCAGCTGTTTATATATGCTTTTCTTTTTTTCTAAAACATTCAGTAACTCCATTGTCAAATTAAATTAATCATGTTCATGCATTAACTGTGGACCTTTACTCTAATATTTGCATTGTTTTTAACTAGCCCTAATATGCCTTCAGGGCAGAAGGTTGGAATAAGCTATGATTGTCTGGCAAGTTGTCAGAAAACGGACTGAGGTTTTTCGACAAACTCATATGTGTGCCATGTTACGGATACAAGTGCCTTACGCACTGTTTCTCTGTTTGCTCTGTTTCGTCATTTTCATCTGCCGGTTCTGGAACCAGATCTTCACCTGCCGCTCCGTCAGGTTAAGCACATGCGCCACCTCATGCCGCCGGTCCCTCGTGAGGTACATGTGTAACAGGAACTCCTTCTCCAGCTCAAGCGTCTGGTATTTGGTGTACGGCTTGTTCCTGGAGGAGCACGCATAAGGCACTTGTATGCGTAAGGTGGCACACATACGAGTTTGCCGAAAAACCTCAGTCTGTAAATATTCTTTTTTGTATTTAGGAGATGGCTAACGGTGTTGTTGAATGAGTTGTGTGCGTCTTTACGTACGGTGGGTATACTTGGATTAAGGCGTGCGCGCAAATTAACCAAAACGTGGTAACGAATTGTATGTTGTGCGCACCCAATAGCATTTCAAGCCCTGGATGTAGTAAAACGTGGCCTTGAAATATATATTTTTTTCTCTCTATGACCACTCCGGGGCTCCGTAAATGTGGATAAAATGATCGTAATCATATTTTTTGCCCTGCCCTAGAAGAGACTAAAAACTGCTGCTATTAAACATCAAAGCTTGAAGCTGTGCCTGAAACCTGCAGGAGTATGAAAACCTGACAACCTCCGACACAATAGACCCAGAAAAGCAAAAAAGCTCCAGCACGCTGTCAAAAGCAGCTTTCAAACTAAAAGTTGTTATTTGATTGCTTTAAAACCTAAAGAACAGCTTTACCCCTGATGGAAGTGTGATGAAAAGAGAAATATTGCCACTTGCTGCCAACACTTCAGCCCTCAGTGCCATCTGAGAGTGCCGAGCTGTTAGCCAGTCGAGGACAAACCCAACCTGAAAAGATGAAAGTTAAAGTGTTGAGCACAGAGGTAGTAATCCTCCAGAGAGCCAATTACACTCGAACCCCAAGAGGTGGATGTAGAGGTGGAGAGTGAGATGCCCACTCTCCTCAGACAGCCGAGTGTCCCGCACAGTGGCGGAGGAGGAGGATGAGGACGGCTGGTGCTGCTTCTCGTCATCCTGATACTCACTTCTATTAAATTCTGTTTATTGAGTGAAATCAATACACCAGGTGCGGCTGAGAGCTACCTTCCATGCAGATGATCCAACTCTCAGACATACTAACCACAAAGTGAACCGCTGACCAGGCCCACACAGGGAGCAGATTCCTCTGGCTGTGTAAAAAGAAACGTCACCGCCATTACAGCCGAGGCCATCTGGTTCAGGTTTGGGAGAATAAACTTGTCTGCTGGTTTCTCTCAGCGGCCATATTTAGACTCTGTTCTGAATTATTGGCTCCCGCGTGCTAAGTGTGTGTATGAGTGGCTTGGTGCCAAATGCTCTCGTGATTTAGCCACTGTGTCACAGCTGCACCACTTCTTTTGTATTTAATAAACCACAGTGACTGAACTGCCAAAGCATTTCGGTCGTGGCAGAGTGCACTAAATGCAGAGTTTGATGTTCTGTTGGATATTATGGTGAGATTTCAAATTAATTCAAGTTAAATTAGCCCAAAGTCGTCCTCTAAACCCAGGAGTGACTTCTACCAGCTGAACCTTTGTAAACAAGTCTGTTATCGCTCCACCAGCTACAACAACTTTACTTTTCTTTCCTGACATCTTGTCTACTGTAATCCACTGTGTGTGTGCTGAAGTCAAGAAGCTGCTAAATCAGTGGTTCCCAACCTTTTCTGTCCAACGTACCCCCACAGCCTTCAGATGGGCCCAAGAACCCCTACACCGTACCCCTGTGATAGACCCCTTTGTTGTTCAGTGGTATTTTTTAGTAGTTTTGGCCAAGTTTGCATTTGTACTACTGTACTACTGTACTGCCATTTGGAGTGACAGAAACTGCTTGTTCCAACCATTTGCAGAATATTTACTTTGAGCTTCTTGTGTTAGTCTTTCTGCATCTTAATCAACTTCCAGCTGGTAACTGCACAAGTACCCCTGGTTGGGAATCACTGTGCTAAATCACTATTAGTCCAAAGTTCTGCTGCATGACTCCTAACTAACTCTACATGCAGACGTCTGAGACTGAAATGTACCGCCCGCAAACCACAAGTCAAACCATCAACAGCCATTAACTCTAAACTGAAATAAAAAAGCCATATGAAGTGCAGCAAAATAAAACCTTGTCATGATTTTAGCCTGTTAGCAGCGTGGCACTAATGATGGTGATGCCGCTCAGTCCAACACTTCGGTCCAGACTCAAATATCTCAACAACTATTGGATGGATTGCCATGAAATTTGGTTCAGACATTCGTGTCCCCCTCAGAATGAATTGTAAGAACTATGGTGATCTCATAACTTTTCATCTTGCACTTAGAGCTGCAACGATAAGTCGATTAATCAATGAGTCGATCGAAAGAAAATTCATCGCATCAACTGTTGTCAAAAAGTCAAACGTTTGCTGGTTCCAACTTCTTAAATGTGAGGATTTGCTGCTTTTCTTGAAGAGTCTTTGGGTTTTGGAGTGATGGTCGGACAAAAGAAGCAATTTGGGCTCTGGGAAACTGTGATGAACATTTTTCACAATTATTTGACATTTTATAGACTAAACAATTAATCGTGAAAATAATGGGCAGATTAATCGATAATGAAAATAATCATCATCAGGTCAAAATGTTTCCAACACTTTGGTTTGTGACCAAATACCTGCAAAACTAATGACACTCCCATCAGCCTCAGCTGTACTTTGTGTTTAGTGATAATTAGCAAATGTTAGCATGCTAACATGCTGAACTAGGATAGTGAACATGGTAAATATAAATATACCTAAACACAGAGCTGCAGCTGTAGACTTAGTCTTGTTCTGTGTTGTGTTGCAGTAGTGTGGTTAGCCAATCACAGCCCCTACTGGCTTGTTTTGTTTTTTTAATTCAGCTGAAATATAATTTTTGTTGGTCTTTCGGAAATTAAACAAACAATAATTACACATAAATTCTTGGGGTTCGCTGTGGAATACAGAAAGTCAGGTATGCTTTGACTAGATGTTTGTTTCACCAGCAAAAATCAGCACGTAGGATTCGACCCCATTACATTATCACAGCCTCACAATCAGATTTAGGAAATTGAAATTAAAATCCTTTTTAAGCCCTACGAAACTTTGATCCACCATCTACCAGTGAATGTTTGATCCATCTCAGGTCTTCAGAGGAACAAAGTCTCTTGGTTGTTCCTTGTATAAAGTTTATGCAAATCAAGCTTTTGCTGTTCTGTCTCATAAACAGCCATCAAGCTGAACGCTGCTGAATATTTAAATCTCATATTAAGACCTGTTTTTTTCTCTCTGAGGCATTTTATTGATCTGCTTGTCCTGATTTGTCTTGAGGCTTTTTATTTATTCTCTCACTCATCTTTATTTAATTTGTTTATTCAAATGTAATATCTCCTCTTTGTTTTTTATATTTTTTTATATCTTCCATTTCTAATATTGTGAAGCTCTTTGTAACCCAGATGCTTTATCTTAAATATCTTACATATATGTGACTCAGCTTCAGTAAAGATGTTCAAGAACTCAACATGAGTTTTGAGCAGGACCACCAAGAGAAGGAGAAGCTGATGAAGCCCCTGTCGGCAGGGTTCAGGGACGGGGTCGCTCTCTGGGGGGCTGCCTGACCATCTGCTTTTTAATTCAGTTTGAGTGAATTTAATCTCGTTAAAACTGGAAACCTTTGAAAGAGCACCAGGACATTAGCATTATGTGTCCGCAGTGTGTTTGAGGAGAACAGGTCGTGTTAAAGGCTGGTAATTTAATCAACAAATCAAGGAAACAACCCTCTTCCTTCTTTCCTTTTGAGTCATTACCACTCAGTCATACTAATTTCTCATTAGCAGATCTGAGGGGTCACTAGATGATCACACGGATAAGAAAGAAAAATAAATCGATTACACAAGATTCTTTATTTTGTCTTTCTTTTCTCTAGTTTTTGTGTATTTTCCTTGTGAAATACCGGATATTTCCACCTCTTCTGTCCTCGACAAAATCCTTCAAACAATAAAAATAAAAATCACACTTTGCTCACAACTCATGTCCACATTAAAGCCATAACCTCATCATGCATCACAAGCAAAAAACTGGTTTAGACAAATCAAATCCAAGACAAAGTCAAGTAGGGCTGCAACTTCTGATTATTTTCTTTAAATCTGTTGATTATTTTTGAATTAATTGAGGGGAGACATCTTCCAGTTACTTGTTTTGTCCAATCAACAGGCCAAAACCCCAAAATATGAAATTAATAATGATGATATAAAAGCAGTAAATCCTCCCATCTGAGAATCTGGAACCAGAGAACGAAAAATGACTTGAACAATTAATCAATTATCAGAATAGTTGCCGATTAATTGTCTGAGGATCAACTATGTGTTAATAATTTTTTCGACTAATCCATTCATTGTTTGGATGTGTAAAATGTTAGAAAATAGTAAAAAATACACTTCCCAGAGATTTCCTTGAGCCCAAGGTGATGTTTTCCAAATACTGCTTGCTCGACCAACAGTCAAAAACCCCCAAAATATTCAGTTCACAATGAAACAGAGAAAAGCAGCAAATCCTCACATCTGACTTCTTGATTATTAAAATTGTTCTCAGTTAATTTTCTGTCCATCGACTAGAGCTGAAACGATTAGTTGATTGTCAGAAAATTAATTTGCATAAATTTTAATCATCAAAATGCCCAAAAATGTTATTGTTCCAGTTTCTTTAATGTCAGAATTTGCTGCATTTCTCTGTTTTATATCTTTGTAAACTGGATATCTTTGGATTGTGGACTGTTGGTCAACAAAACAAGTAATTTACAGACGTCACTCTGGGAACTTATGAAAGGCAAGGAAAAGGCTTCCCTCCTCAGTTTACCCCCGAGACGCTCTGTTGGCAGGATGGGAAGTAAAGTAACTACCAGTCCTCGAGGATCGCCCCCCCTGTGGCTCGTCAGTCCTTGTGTCAGGCCGCAGCGACTGTACTGTGATCCACAAATAGACTAAGTGCCTCAGTGCTGCACATGAAGGGGAGGGACAGATGGACCTGTGGTTCCCCTCGTCACAATGCCTGTCGACGTCCTCCAGAGACGCGACCTGAACTCTCAGGATGTGGAGGTGGTGAGAGCGATAGCAACAGCAGAGCAGAGTCAATAAAAAGCAAAGGAGAGGAAAGAATCGAGAAGAACCAAAACAAAACTGAGCTGTATCTGAGGTGGCTTTATCCCCACATGACTGGTTTTTAAAGATTCGTTTTGGGCCTCTTTGCCTTTATTTGATAGAGAGAGAGACAGAACACATGGGGAGAGAGAGGGGCACGACATGCAACAAAGGCCCCCCAGCATATGTGACATGCGCCCCAACCATCAGGGTACCAAGACGCCCACCTGCACATGACTGTTTAACATGAAAACTCAGAGGGATTGGCAGAATTTTCACCTAATCAAAATCCTTTTAACCACAGGAAACATATGAAGAATACAAGTTCTGAAACCAGAAGTCAATATGGAGATCAGCAACAATTCTGATAATCAATTAATCATTTAAATCATTCCTCAATCAGCATCGACTTAGAGTCCACAACCACACTAGCAACTCTGTGAGGCTGTACTCAGGCACAGCTAAATGCTAATGTCATTATGCTAGCATGCTCACAATGACAATGCTAACATGTTTAGCAGGTACAATGTTTAACATCTTAGTTTAGCGTCTTAGCATGCTAACATCTGCTAATTAGTACAGCTGAGGCTGATGGGAATGTCATGAACTGTCATGATACAATCATCTTTTTTGACCTGATGATGGTGCTAGATGAACAGTTAAGGAATCATCAGAGTTATTACAATTCATCCTGAGGGGAACATGAATGTCGGTAATTCACTCAACAGTTGTCCAAACATTTAACTTAAAACCAAAAATGTGAACCTCATGGTGGCGCTAAAGATCGTCTGGGAGCAAAATTTCATGACAAGCCATCCAACAGACAGACAGACCAGCCAACACTTTTTTGCCGTTTTATCATTTTTAATCTAATATCTTTGAGTTTTGGACTGTTGGTTGGACAAAACCAGCACTTTGCAGACATCACATTGGGCTCTGGGGACTTACAATGAACATTTTTTTTATTATTTTCTAACATTGTATACACTAAATGCTTCATTAATCATTACAAAAATGAACTACAGATTAAGCAGTGATGAAATAATCATCAGTTGCAGCCCTAAAGCAAACACCAAACAACAAAATGCCCTTTTTACTAACAATTGCCTCATTATGTGAACATGTAAGTCATCTCTTTTTGGCACTGCTGATTTGGAACATAGAGTTGATCAGGTGGTGAATATGATCCTATTCTGAACATTAGTTTTTCATGCAGATGGTGCGCATTAATGTGCCAAACTGATTTATACACAACGCAAAGAAAACTTCACACAGACTAAAAAATAAAAAAAGAGTCTCTCGATAACAGTCTGGCAGCTGAAGACAAACTAAATCATGGAGGGGTCAGTGTGTGTGTTGCACAGACTCACGAGGTGTGAGAGCAGCAACAACCACCAGCCAAATGCTCGTTTGGCTACTCTACCGGCCGCCATGCCAGCTAATACACTCTCATTTGGAGATTTTATTTTGCTCTAAAAATATATCTGGCTGCTGAACTGTCAACAGAGGAGGCCGTTTATCTGAAGTCAGACAAACTGCTCTGAAAGTCCTCAAAATCCCTTTTTTTCTTAACTTTCTACACAATCAGAATCAAGTTTACTGCCAAGTAGGTTTTCACATACAAGGAGTTTGCCTTGGTATATTGGTGCCTAGCAATAAACATAGTACGTAGAAAATACAAAGAAAGACAAAGCAATTACTGCAAGTCAAGAAGCATAAAGACTGTTATTTAAATGAAAGAGCTGTAAACAGTTTTGTGTAGGAACGTGCAAAATATTGACCAGGGAATGTGCAAACGTTCACCTTTAAGTTGCATCTTAACTACTCACGTTAAAAAACACCACAGTTTAAAAATCCGTGGTGGTACTCTACATCAGGTTTATTGTGGCTGACTGTACTTTCTTTAAGGGGCTTTGCAGCAATATTTAGTTGTGGTAATAAATAAGTTTGATAGTATGTTTACTAGTACTGTGTTCTCTTTATTTAAACATTTCAGAATAATCTAGATATTCTATCCAATACGTTTATGGAGTCCAACCGAACTGATACAGGATTTTTGAGGCTGGTACCGATATTTTGGTAAAATTTGGTCGCAATATATTATCTGATATTCAATTTTTAACATAAACATGTAACATTAAAGCTGATTAGTTGATCAACAGAAAATCTACAATATCTCGATAACTGATTCTTAGTTCTAGCTTCTCCACCGTGAGCATTTGTTGCTTTTCTTTGTCTTATGTGATAGTAAACTCACTTTCTTTGGGTTTTTAACAGCAAAACAAGCAAATCAAGGACGTCTTGTTGGGTTGTAGGAACTCTTGACAGGCACTTTTCACACTTTTCTGACATATTACGGACCAAACAAATAATAAATTAGTTCATAGAATAATGAGTTCATTATTTGATAGTGAAAATAATCTTTAGTTGCATCCCAACATAACATAAATGATAAGGATCCCTTTATTCTTGTGGTTAAAGGAGTGGGACATTTTACAGTGTAAATATGAGCTTGTCAATGCTGATATGTAATGGAGTCATTGTTTCTAAATGACCTCAAACATACAGCATTTCTGCTCTTCAATTTCTAGTCATTTATTGGCTGACATGCAGATACTGTCAGATACATAATGTCATACACAAACTAATATCGGCCAGGCTGATTTATCAGTCAGGCTCTACAGTTTATATGACTTAAAATATAATCTGATTAATGTTATATCTCAACAACATGAAGCTAAAACATCCAAAGATAACCTTTTGTTTCTGCTCATACAGATTCAACAGTCAAAACTGGTTCCAGTGTTATTTTGAATTTTTTCATTTACATCTTTTTGCTATTTATCTTCAGACACTTTAACACTCAAAAAGGTATAGCTAGTATAAACGTTAGTCTTTCTTTTCTAAAATATGCTGTAGTTATCAAATATAGCCTGGTTAATATCCTCCATACTAATGAGCCTTGTTCACATTTAATGTTTTAATGTATGTATTACTGTTTTCTATCAGTGTTTCAAACCAACTGTCAACTTCTAACAGCCACAAATCAACACTGAACTGTGAGCAAATATTAGCAGTTATTATCTGTCGTTGTTAAAACGTGGCTGAAATCATTAATTTAATCCTTAACGTTGTTTTTGTAGAGTTCATAATTAAGCTAGCGGCTAATAACACACCTACTGTACGTTAGGCTACAACCTGGAGGCTAAAGTCAGCGAATCACTAACTGTAACGGTAAATATAAACCGCTGTAACTTACCGCTGAGAGATGAGCCTCTTTCTCCAAAATCTCTCTTTTATCTGTTGTGAAAGTGAAGTCGAGCGTCTCCTGACAAACTAATAAATCCAACAAACTCTTAACAATCAACATTTACGCTTCCAGCATCTCAGTAACAGGAGAGAGGAGGCGGACTTGCCCCTCGGTGCGGACTGTCTGTTGGGAACGTTCACGCTCCCATTTAAACCCCCGTCAAGCTAGACGCTTATATACATACAGCTTCCGGTACAGAGTTTCAGAATAAAACTACTTCCGGAACAGGTGTCACGCTGAAATCTGTGACCTGTCAGATTAACGTGATGCAAGAGGGTGGAAGAAGTACTCAAATCTTTAAGTAAAGTAAAAGTAGAAATACTACAGTGTAAGAGTCCTGCATTCAAACTCTTACCTTAAGTAAAAGTATAAAGGTATTAGCCAAAATATACTTAAAGTACAAAAGAAAAAGTACTCATCATGCAGAATTCATTTCAGAATCATATTATTTTATTGTATTATAATTAATTATGCATTCATGTGTTCATCACTTTAATGTTGCAGCTGGTAAATGTGGAGCTAATTTTAATTATTTTATATACTGCTAGGTCGTTTAACCTATAATAATACATCAAATTTATTAGTTGATTTATATTTTGTATTGATCATCTAAATCTGCATAGTAACTAGTAACTGAAAAATATAATGAAGTAAAAAGTACAATATTTGCCTCCAAAATGTAGTAGAGTAGAAGTATAAAGTAGCATAAATTGTAAATACTCAAGTAAAATAAATGTACTTAGTTACATTCCACCACTGCTAAGTACATTTACTCAAGTACTGTACACAATTTTGAGGTATTTGTATTTTATTTTACTTTTTAATTTCCATTTTCTGATACTTTATACTTTATGATAATGATAATGATTGATGGATTTATGGATTAGTCGATCAACAGAAAATTAATCTGTATCTATAACTACCTTGATAACCAATTCATCATTTAAGTCAGGTATTATTGAGGTACTTGTACTTTACTTGAGTATTTCTATTTTCTGCTACTTCTACTCCACTACAGTTCAGTAGTAGTACAGAGGTAAATATTGTACTTTTTACTGCACTACATTAACTTGATAACAGCTTCAGATCAATGATACAAAATATAATATGATTTTAGGACAGGAGGAGCAGATAAGACTTTATTGATTGATTGCTACCCAGCAGTATATGAAGCAATTAAAATTAACTCCACCTTAAACAGCTGCATCATTAAAGTGATGAACTCATTAATGCATCAATAATTAAACACCAATAATATAATATATATGATTCTGAAACGAACCATTCTGCATAATGAGTACTTTTACTTTTGGTACCTAATGTATATTTTGATGCTAAAACCTTTGTACTTTTACTTCAGTAAAATTCTGAATTACTTTTGACTTTTACTTGTAACAGAGTATACACTATAGCAGTGTGGTATTGCTACTTTTACTTAAGTAAAACATCTGAGTACTTCTTCCACCTCTGAAGAAGATCCACTACAGGAGAAGATCGATGGGTTGACCGAAGGTGAATTGTCCACAGATGGATGTAAAGCTACACTTCACTTGCTACCAGTTTCATCTATCATAGCTCCTCTGTGTTGGTTAGAAGGATCCTTCACAGATTTTACACATCAAAATCTGTTTACAGGTGTTGGAGAGAACTGCTGCGTATGTGACAAAAGGTGTATAAAGCCTCCAGAGGGAGATGTGTGGTGTCTGATAAATAAACAAGTTTGAAAATCTGGGGCTGAACTTTAATGACATCTTTTTTGCAGCTCTTGGGTGCTGACAGAGGCACTACATGTCATCTGAAATATGTGTTTATGAGTCTTTATTGTCGATGATGCTGCTGATACATGAGGTATTTTGTTTACTTGCCGACAGAGACGTCAGTTTAAGTTGGCATAAGCGGCGGCATGCATCGTTTTGTGTGCCAAGTTGGAAACCAAACTGTGCTGGCCGGGTGTGCATGAAGTCTGGTGACTGCACATAATTCAGAACAAAGCTCTGCCAAACTTCAACCTGAGCAGAAGAACTGAACTGAAAACACCTCTGTGGGTCTGCAGAGCCTTTAAAGAAGCTGTTATGATTTTTTTATGTGAAATAGTTATGTAATTTATAAACCAATGCCTGTTAAAGTATCAAATCAGAAATATTAAAACTACAAAGTGACCTCTAAAGAATTCTTGTTTGCCCTTCTCATCTCCTGATCTTGAATTTGCACTCGACTCAGAAAACTATGCAAATCTGCAGCAGCTGAATGTGGGAAGCCATCACTCACACGCTGCACGAAACAACTGAAGAATATAAAATGAGGGCAGAGATAAAAAAAGGACGACACGTCGAGCTCTGTGTTTCCACCGACGCTCGGTTCACTCTAATTGACTGCTGCAGATGTAGTTGACGGGCCAGTGCAGCCGTGATGCCTCTGGGCAAGGTGACCTACTCCTGCCGGATCATTAGATGCTTTCATGGAGCCGCTGCACACAGTTCAGCAGCAGTTTAATCCACAATCATCTCATGAGACAATAACAAAACATCAGTTAAATAAATGGAAAAAAATCAAAAGTAAAACATAAAAACGAACCAGTTTGGTTAAAATGCAAGTGTAGTCTCTCATATAGTCCTGCTTTAAAAGAATAGTTATTGTTATTATTTGTTTTCTTTGTTAGAGTTAGAGTTAAGTTATGGACCTGGAGTCATTTTTATAGGTCTATAAATAATAAACAGTAATTCATTTATTTGTTTTTTATATATATACAACTTATTGTAAAGCACTTTGATCTGCATCGTGTATGAAAGGTGCTACACAAATAAAGTTTAGAAAGTTTATAATTATCATTATTTCTTCCTTTGTTTTGTGCGTTAAACATAACCATCAACCCTGGTGGTCCCTTCTTAAATAAAAAGAACATGTATATATATATATATATATTTGTCATATATATCATATATATGACAAAAGTATCAGCATTACAACATACTTAGTACCGAAAGTAAAAGTACTCATTATGCAGAATGTCCCATTTCAGAATAATATATATTATTAGATTATAATTATTGATGCATTAATGTGTGCGTCACTTAAATGTTGCAGCTGGTAAAACGTGGAGCTAATTTTCATTTCTTTATATACTGCTGGGTAGCTTAACCCATAATAATATATTATAATTTATTAGTTAATTTATATTTTGTGTTAGTAATCTGAATCTGCAGCTTGATGTAAAGCACTTTGATCTGCGTTGTATGTATAACAGGTGCTACACAAATAAGGTTTCTTATCATTATTATTTCTTGCTTCGCTGCAGAGGAAAATTAGCCTGTATGCTTAAATCTGTGCTCATGTTAATCAATGTGATGTAATAAAGTGAAAACCCGTCATATCTGAACAGCCCAGCTGTGTATTTTTGTGTTTTGGGATGCCTCCCACACATCACCTCTGCTCCCCCCGCTGACAGGAGAACACCATCTGGCAGAACTTGTGGAGGACACCTGGGAGCTCCAGTCCGTTCAGCACCATCAGACCTCCGCTCACCACCTTCTCCACGGGAGGTCCACGTTTTGTGTTTTGAGGAGCGTTCACCTTCTCTCTTTGCCTTCAACGCAGATCAACAGTTTAGTTTTCTGCTCTCAGAGAGAAAGGGGGGACCTGCAGCGGTTCAGAGGCGGAGGCTGGGAGGAGGGTTTTTAAATAATGCAGCAGACTTCCCGGCCTCACAGCGGGAGAGAAAGCCAGTCGCAGTGGGGAAACCACAACACATCACTAGGATTTATCTCAGCTTATAATGATTGTGCTTTCTCTGGGAGCACTAAGGCTGCAGCGGCTTCTTTATGGAAACTTTTTGTTGTGAAACAGTTTGTAAAATACTCTCTCAGGAAAAAATATATTTGAACATTAGTTAAATATTTTTCAACCCTAAACTCTGAAATCAGTTTCAAACATGATGATGAAAATGCAGTCTGCTCCAAAAAACAGATTTAGTTTGCATGATTACATTCAGTTCAGATAAAGAGAGCAATGAAGCTATAAAACAGCTGTTTTTAACAGATAAAGCAGTGAGATGAGATGAGAGACAGCAGAAAGATGTGGAGTAGTTAAACTAATCTGAAAAATTAGAAATTAAAATTATGATTTGATAAAAAAATAAAATCCACATATTTGTGTTTAGGGGAAAATATACGGAAGCCAAGAACGGCCGGGCTTACAATTATTATTTTAATGCCATTATCAAGATCACGAGTCTGATGCCATGATCAATAACGGGTAATACTCCTTGATCTGACATGTTCAGCTTAAATCAGTTGCTACAGGCGCTCCTGATCTCTGATAAACAATAAGAGGAAAAGACCTTTTGTTTTCTCGAGATAACGGCATTACAAAACAGCCGTTCTCGACTTCCGTAGAAATAAACACACAAATGAGATGTTTTTTTTACAAGTGGACAACTCTAAATACTACGTCGCCCATGTTGCTATGGAGAAGAAGCCATAGCAACGCGGCGTCATTGCAGCTGGAGACTAATGTGTGCCAAATATTTGCCGAATTCATTGTGAATGTTTTATCAGGTTTCTACAAGGTGAAAGCATTAGCTTCAGGTCACCGTTAGCTTTGCATGTGACAGAACTTTGAGCTCTGTGATTGGCTGTTTCTTATTGATAATCAGCCTGACATCGTGTTCATGTCAGCCTGTTTCTTGTTGGGAGGGGGTTTAGCTTAGCTATATCTTGAAATGTATCTGCCCGACCGGTGTCACTTTAGGTCAGCAGTTGTGTTGTTGCAGTTGAAGAAGTCGACTTGACGACTGCTTCAGTCTCATAAACGCTTCTCGCGATGTTTCTGTCACTACTTTCCATGGATGTAGCTAGTAGCTAATTGCTAGCTATGTAGCTCCTTCCTCAATCCTGCCTACTAAACTCTGACGGAGTTACTTCTCTCGTTACTTTTTTATGTCTGGCTTGTATCTTTGACTTTTTTTTTTATCAAACAAACACTATTTATTATTATTATTATTATTATTATTATTATTATTGGGACATTTTATGCTTTTTAATAAAGCCAACAGTCGAGAGATGACAGGAAATGAGGGGAGAGAGATGGGGACGCCAGACTCGAACCGGGGACTTTGCAGCTCGTTGTCGGGAGCAACAAGAACCAGATACTTTCATGTTTCATCTTTTGTACTGATGATTAAACCTGGAGAGTTTCTTGTCCATCCAACACTTAAAGTGCTCCAACTGTCTATGAGAAAATGACTTTATTTTCTCAATATCAAAATTTAATTTGTTGCCTACTAGCCTACTGTACACGATGGTAAACACTTTATAAAACAACAACTGTCAAGTGCAACCAAAACCTCACCGCAGCTCTGAACGCTGATAGTTAGCTGATGGCAAAGACTCATGGGAGCTGTAGTTGAATGTTAACAAAATAATCAGTGAGCGTGAAACTTCATTCTTTACCTTTTTGTCCAAATATTCTGTTTTATGAGGCGCTCACATTTTATTATCGATACTCGTTTCATGTGATTTGTACTTTCTTATCATAATTTCAGCGCTCCAGAAACACCGTAGAGAGAGACTGTAAACGTGAAGAAATATGTGTGTGTGTGTGTGTGTGTGTGTGTGTGTTGGGGTCATAAAAACGTGGTTAACACAAAGAGGCATATGGTGCGGACAAACAGAGCAGCTGTTTTTGTTTGGAGAACAGAAACGTCGACCACACAGATGAGATAAAACCTTTCAGCCTCAGATGTCAAACAATAAAAAAACACCCTGCATACAGATGATTCCTTCTTCCATCTGACTTCACCACCCGAAACACCACCTGCCATCCAGCATGACAGCTTGTCTATCTCAAACCAGCCGTCCAACACCGCTGAAATTGAGATTCTCTCTGTGTGTCGTCCTCTGAAGAAAGACATTTCGGAGATGTAAAAGAATCCCCTCCCTGTCTCGTTGGACGTGGAGCAGTGAGTTGTGAGTAAAGTCGGAGCGTGCTCTGTCGCTGTCCATTACCTCAGCGTGCTCCCCTGTCACATGTGACGAGCGCAGCCGTCCCCGCTGCAGCCGCCTGATGTATGAACCCTGACAGGCCTCCGGAGGAGCCGCAAGCATGAAGGACTTTGGGTAGAAAGGTCGCCCGCCGGGGCTCTGCAGCAAGCAGGGGGTAGATTTGTGTCTCTGCTGTGATTGAAGGAGTGCTGGAAACATTTCATTCAGTCTGATGATGTGGAAAAACATGTTTTAACGGCAGCATACAGCATGATTTACTTTATGAAACATTTTTTAAAAACACTTCTGTCTTCTTAAAGGTTCAGTTTTTGGGTTCGGCAGCTTATAAAAACTTAGTTCTGGGTTCTTTACCCTGTTGGTAGAGCATCCCACCACACAGCAGCTTTTAGACATGTTTCTGTTGTTTGCTAGCAGACCGACGTGACGAGGAGGAACCTTCACACAATACAAAGTCAATGGAGAGAGATGAATGTTTTCCCCTCCAAAGTGGGCGGGACTTAAATGCGCTCTGTCTCTATGGCCATCAAAACTGTGCGTTGGTACGTGACACAAGTCCTGCATTGAAAATGTTCCTTCAGTAAAAGTATGTGAGTATAATCAGGAAAATGTACCTAAAGTATTAAAAGTATTAAATGTTCCCTGTGCCTGTTCTGCTGTTATATCTGATCTCATTAGATGATTATTCCTCATCATTCATGTAAAAGCAGGATTTTACTGTTGGAGCTGGTTGAGGTGGAGCTCATTTTCAACTGTTTAATGATTATTTTCATTCTGGCTTAACCTGCTGATTATTTTCTCCATCAATCGATTGATTGATTGGTTTGTAAAAACTTAGAAATAGTGAGAAATGGCATCACAAAGACCCAGAGTGACTCCTTCACAACCAACAGTCCAAACCTCAACATCATTAACATCATTAACAACATTCAAAGGAAAAGCAGCAAATCTGAGAAGCTGCAACCAGGAAATGATTTTACAGGAACAATGACTTCCACAATTATCAAAATCGTTGCCAACAAAACATCATATTTTATAAACTCTTCATATGTTTTGTTTGCAATAATCTTCATCTGTAAAGTAACTAAAGCTGTCAGATAAATATAGTACAAAGTACAAGTACCTCATTTACTCAAGTACTGTACTTAAGTACAGTACTTGAGTATATATATGCATAAAACACACACGTTACCCACCTTAACGACGAAATGAGCTTCCTGCAACATTTCACTCCAAATATTAAGGATGTTGTTGGCAAAATACAGAAACCCAAACCTTCACTCTCACGCAGAACAAGGCCTCTTGTTCTGAACATCGATACTGCAGGAGGAGGAGGAGGAGGAGGAGGAGGAAGACTCCTGGGTCTCAGCACACACAGAATAACAAACACACCACATGCTGTTGGGAAAGACACCTGGGAGACCCTGTGGACAGGTACAGCTGTGTCAGTAACTCCAGGTGAGGTCCTCCACGCTACGCTGCGCTCCTGTACCTGCAGGAGGAACCAGGAGCAGCGAGTCCAGCTCAAAGCCCAGAGGACACAAAAACGGACTGGTGCAGCATTTCAAGGACCAGTCTATCAAAACACAGCCTACATGTGCTGCAGCAGCAGGAGCCTCAGACCTGAAGGGATTCCTCCACAACCTGCAGCTCCTTTTCATAAACTTACAGCCATCATGTATAATAAGCCAGTCCGCAGCCTGAGATCCTCGGCTCTGGAGCGACCTGCCGGAGCAGATGAGGCTCGCAGGATCAGTAACTTCTCCTAAATCACTTCTTAAAACCCATTTTTACAGACTTGCTTTTATGTGACGTCGTCTTTATATCGTCTTTTTATTGTTTTTATTTGTATTTATCTGTAATTCATTTTTATCTTGCTGTTGTCTCATCTTACTATTCTGGCTTCCTGTTGTTATTTTGCCTTGTGAGTCTCCTGCTTTTGCTTTGTCTGTCAAAGCACTTTGTAAACTCTGTTTTTAAAGGTGCTATATGAATAAAGTTATTATTTATGTTTTTCATCATGACGTATTAACATTTTACTCATTAGATGATCAGATGCAACGACACTGCAAGAGTCCACAAGGAGTAAGATGAGATTTATTGTAGTGGAGTAGAAGTGTAAAGTAGTAGTAAAATGACGCGACATGAACGAGTAAGAAGCTCCATCAAAGAGCTGCAGACCCCCCCCCCCCACTAACTGTTATGAATGAAGCGACGACCCCACACAGACTCACATCCACATCACTAATGACTTCCTCTCTGTGCGTTCAACGCTCCTCATTGTGAGGTGAAATTACATTAAGCTTAACATGGCTGATGATGACCTCACTGGTCTGGATTGTGTGTGTGTGTGTGTGTGTGTGTGTGTGTGTGTGTGTGTGTGTGTGTGTGTGTGTGTGTGTCTTGCCCGTTTCCTGTCAGCTGTCGTTTCTCACGTCCGTGCTGCTGAACACACTCATCTGACTTTATTCAGTCGTTTCCTGAGCAGCATGTTTTCACACGTTACAGTGAAGAGACCACATCTGGATCAACCAACCAGTAATCAATAATACACACTGATCACGAAAACTCCTCCAGCACTCACCTTCACAGGTACAGTGGCTCTGCTGTTTGACCCAGTATCTGAGTGCAGCTCACAGACACAAGCTGGTACACGTGTGTACTTCAACATTACATGAACCAGCTGTTGACCATCCAACCAAGGCAGCGGTGGAAGAAATACTCAGACCTGTTACTGAAGTAAAAGTACTAATACACAATGTGTAGAAATACTCTGTTACTAACTGTAAGCAGCCTCTCCTCAACTCTTCATGCATACAGATTCATGCATGGTGCTAAAAACCTGTAGGGTCAGATGAACTGTTGCAGGGGATGGAGTGTGTGTGTGTGTGTGTGTGTGTGTGTGTGAGATACTACATGTGGAGGTTTGGCATCTCTGAACACTTTGCTCCGGGCAGCAGCTGAATGTGTGTGTTGGACAGACGTGGGAGTGTCCCTCCTCTTCTTATAACAGGATGAAGCTGAACGTGTGAGAGTGTGTGTGTGGTGTGTGTGGTGTGTGTGGTGTGTGTGGTGTGTGTGTGTGATACAGTCATCTGAACAGTATGAAGGAGTTGCTGTCGTTACTCACCGAGCAGTGAACGCCTCAAACGCTCCTGAGCCCTCAATACATTACAGAGGATACATTATATAAATATATATTATATTTATATAAACCAGTACTTCCTAATTTGGGGGTCGGGACCCTCCAAGGAGCCACAAGATGATTAACAAGACGGCAAAGAAGACAAGATATTACCGCTACGCTGTTTTTCTTTCTGGCTTTACTCAAATCTTTGTTATTTTGTGAAATACTGGAGGTTTTTACCTCAACACGACTTTAAAAAATGAAACAACACGAGACGGAAACATCGCTCTTCTTTGATTAAACTGCTCACAGTTCATAGATAAACTGTAACGACGAGTTTGTGAGGAGGAACAGTTTGTTTATAATGTCAAGTAGCTTAATATAAACCTGTTCTTCATCCAGCTAGAAGCAGATTTACTCAGTGAAAACAGCCCTCGGCCACTTTGCTCCTTTTGCTATAAAGTCTTCATATTTAATCTTTTTAATCTTTTTCTGCAGCGTCCATCTTCTCTTTTTCCTCACTTGTAGCAGTAAAACAAACAGTTTTTATGGAAGCTTGAAAATACCAAAATAAGATTTGAATATCTAAATAAACAATACAAAAATATGACTTTCTGATGCTCCAATAGACACCAGGAGCTCAGTTCTTCATCAGTCTCTTCCTCTCGGTCTGCTTGCTGCTGATGTGTTTGTGCAGAGTGACGTCGCCCTCTGGTGGTTCAAACAGGAGCTGCAGAAAGAGAGCAGCTCAGTGATGTTGGTCCATTCGTTCATGTACATCGTGAATTTATCACCTCCAGGTCTGTTTAGTAACTGTTCTGGAGTTATTGATCACATCACATGATCCTCATCAGCAGTTGTCATGGAGATGGAAATGTTCAAATGTCCAAATTTTCATTTTCTTCTGTGCACTTTAAAAACTTCTCCTCCCTGCTGGTTTAAAAATTTAATGTTAAGCTGTTATTATTCACTTATCATTATATTATTTTGTCCCCTACATTAATAAAGAGCAGGTAAAGCATTAATACTAACAACGGTACTAAATGGTAGTACCAGCAGGTAAACAGAGGGGGGTTTATTGTTAAAAAAAATAATTAAATGCATTTTATGTATAAAGTCTGAGCTACAGTAGCACACAATAAGTACAAGAAAAATCCAACTAAAACAATTTAATATACTATTATTATTTTATATTATTATATACTATACTATATTTATTATTTTATTAGCTTGCTGTATGTTCTGTCCTCTGTATTCTCTTTAATTGTAAAGTGTATCGGGACCAAGCCGCATGGTCATTCTGCACTTTAGATAAAAACTGATATACAAATAATTAGCACTTCAAAATGTTCACTATACCAAAGGTAAAATACTTAACAAGGAGACACAGTGTGAGTGATTTAAAGCACCATATAAAACCAGCAGTTTCAGCCCAACCGGCGCCACCTACAGGCAACTTACAGCTACTGCAAATCTGCCACTTGCAGGCAGCGATCGTTCCAACTGCAGGTTTTTGTGTTGAAAATGTTTCAACTTCAACTAATTTAAACCTGAAATAATTGATTGTTTTTGGCCTCTTGGTGGCGGCACAACAAACCGTAAACTGACATTTTATCACATTATAAAGTTGTTATGGCAAACATGTTAAACAGTTCCCTATTTAAACATTCTGGAGTTACAGAGCAACATGATCTTTTATTTGGAGTCGTGTCTGTGTCACCTGATGAATCGAAGTCCAATATTCAGTGTCTTTAAGCTCTGTGAGTCTCTTTAGCTGCTAAACGCTCCACTTTCAGAGAGTTTTTAGGGTGACTGAACCAAAACAATGAGCTGAAAGACACCATAAAGCTCTGCTGAAGCGAACTGCAGAGTTGGGTGACAGTTTTCAGTGGGTTGATCACTACAAACGAGCCTTTTCATGTTACACAGTCATTTGATTTGAAAGGACCAGTGTGTGGGACACACAAATAAAAACGCACAAAAGAAAATGATTTAAGGATTTTAGGTCATCTAAAGCTGTATTCAGTGATTTCTGACCACTAGGGGGCAGATAGATACCAAAACAAACCCACAGAAACAGAGCCATGACTTACCACCAGCTTATCAACTCGTTATGGATAATGGGTTAGAAAACTCACTTGGAAAGACACGGAGAAACATGATCTTTCATCTGGAGTCGTGGTTGTGTCACCTGATGAATTTTTTGTCCTTTTAGCTTTAACTGCTGAAATTATCTGGCTCTTTAGCTGCTAGATGTCAACAACTCCTGAGTACGCTTTGGTTGTCTGAGTGAGTTTTGTTTTCTATAACATACATATCACCTTAAGGCCTCTCTGGAGCCAGAGTTTGGTTTGTCCGCTCTGGGCTACTGTAGAAACATGATATATGTAATAAAGAGCTCATTCTAAGCTAACGAAAACACAACAATTCTCATTTTCAGGTGATTATACACTAATGAAAACATACTTTATACTTCACACTATTAGATCCCCCTGAATCTTACACACGGGTCCTTTAAAGGTTGGGTAGGCAGTTTTCTTTTGGCGTCATTGGGCAAAGATGCCATATTAACCGTGCAGCATGTTGTAATTCAAGTGGTCTGAGAGCAGACCTCTACTTCAGCCCCCCCCTTGCCTCTGTTTTCAGGCTTCAGATCTGTCCCGTGACGGGAGACTTTAGCCAATCACAGGTTATTTCAGAGAGACGGTGCGTTCCTATTGGCTAAGCTACAAGAGCAGATGTGTGTGCACGTCCCTTCTGATGGGGAAAACCTGATTCAGTGGAGGAAAATCCTGAAACTTGTGATAAATGTCCAGCACCTCCTTTGCCTGCAGCGGTGTACAGAACAAACCAACACGTCCCGGCTCCACACGGAGCTTCAGCTCATTATGTTCGATGCCATGGCGCTCGTAACGACGAGTGGCAAAGAGGCCTGATGACAAACAGTGGGGATAACTGTTGACGGGGACAGTGGTGTGTGTGTGGTGTACTAGCCTCTCTTCCCGCTGCTGGACGGCGTTGCAGCTGCCTCTGAAGCCTGGGGCGCTCTGCTCTGCGGCCGCGAAGCGCTGGAGGGGCGTCTTTAAGAAGACGAGTCGCGGCGGGAGGGACCGCGGTCTCGGTGAGGCTCACGCCGTGGAGAGCGAGCCCTACGAGGGATACGGTTTCACAGGGGAACCGACTCCTTCTGCTGCCGGTCGAAGTTGTGGGTTTGGTGGGAGGGGCTTAGCGGAGTGATACGAGGCAGCAGAGAGAGAGGAGGAAGGTTTTGCACAGATTCTGCTTCCCCCAGCTTTAAGGCTGCAGCCAGACAACAGGAAGTAATGGATTTAAAACAAGCAAACAAACTACTGTAATCAGTTTATTGGCAAAATGAAATATAATGAATGTTGTGAGTACACACTTACTAATCCAGCTAGCTACCAGAAGTCCGTCTAGTTATAAACAAACGTACCCTTTTTGTCTTAGAAACTATTATAAAGGTTAATGGAAGGTCTTTCATACTGACTGTACATACACAAGAAAAACAGGACGGTGGACCTTTACATTATAAAAACATCTTGGCTGAAAGTTAAAATTGTACATAAATGACTTTTCAAAATGATTTTTCTGTATAAACAAATTTAAGATGGATCTACCCCCCCAAAAAATATTTCTTCTGCTCCAAAATAATCTGTTCTGTCATTTTTACCCTCATATTTTAAGTTCACATATTTCTAAAGTGGTTAAAAGAAACATTTCACTCCTCAAACTCTTGTTGTTTCAGATTAAAGTAGAATATGGGCTTGTACGTGAACTTAAAGTCTCGTTTCTGCTCGTTGTCAAAGACAAACTGGGAGTGATACTTTTAGAAAACAAGTATCACAAATGTTCCTCTTTAGTATCTCATTATTTCTATTATTTCCAGAACAAAACCCTGATAATTCAAAATTAAAATAAAAAGACAAGAAAACAACCGACTTTTAAAAAAATCAAGGAGAGACCAGCTGCTAAAGAAAAACACTGGCAGTATTTTTTGGGATTCAAATTCACACAAATAATGACTAAAATTATGTACAAAGTACTAAAAACATTTCACACAAACTCAAAACGCTGGTGTATAAAAAAAACAAAACACAAACGCACCACATGAGGTGGATTTTCCAGTTGTCACGCAGAATCTCCCAAACTTAGCTTCAGTCATTAGAGACGATAAACAGGATTTCTCTTCAGGTTTTTTAGGGAAACTAAAACCATGAAGCGATAACTTACAGAGGAAACCTGGAGCCTGAGAGCCTGTAGGTGCACTCATTCCTCATCCATCAACTCCAACAGGTTCCTCTAATCCAAATTTCCACAAAAGTTTTCAGCATCGCTCTCTGATCCAAAAACCAAAAACAAAAGTCTCTAAAGTGCTCCAAAGAAACTGGACTGACAAAACTAAAGATGGAAGTGCCTCAAAAGAAGAAGAATCTAACAAAATATAAAGCAAACATTATTTTACATTTGGACAAAATGTTTCACCAAATACAAGGTGGAGAAAACAAAATGCATTATTTTTTACGATTTCCCTCATTTTCTTTCTGTGTTTCTGCAGTTTAAACTTCCTCCGACGAGCTTCAGTACTTTGGCACTTTGGTGTAATCCTCCGTATGAATGTTCCTGCACAGGCAGATGGACAGGATCATCCCCAGCAGCTGGAAAACAAAACACACATCAAACATTTAAAATCTTCAAAATCTTTAAAACATTTAAAATCTTTAAAAACATTTTATATCTTCTATACATTTTAAATCTTTAAAACATCTTATATCTTCTATATCTGTGGCGCGCAGGAGTCTGGAGTGTACCACCTCACCTTTACAGTGTTTAATCATAATCAGTTAAGCAATTGATCAATTTAAAAAAGACATACATTAAATCTGAATTTAAATAAATGTATTCATATATTCAAAGTACAAAAACAATAAAATAAATTGAAAATTAATAGTTCTGGTTTCTTTTTCTGTCTTTATATGATTAATTATTAATTGCATTTTTAAATAGAATTTCAAAATTAATGTTAAAAAGGTTTTTAAATTTTCATCTTTCATATTCAATAGCACAATTTATTTTTCATTCACAGTTTCCATTTTGTGATCACTTTAATTGAACGAGTGTTTGTGAGTGTCGGTGCTGCTGCACCTCAATGAAAGCCACTCCGAGGCAGATTCCCAGCACGACCCCGATGTTGGTGAGCAGCCAGCTCTCCACGCTGGCAGCACAGCCCTGAGTACAAACACAAGGACATGAAGAACGAACGAGGAGCACAGGCAGGTAAACAGTCAACAGGTGAGAAGAACAGCTAACTCTGTTTACC
Organism: Macquaria ambigua; assembly: GCA_008360985.2. NCBI lineage: Eukaryota > Metazoa > Chordata > Actinopteri > Centrarchiformes > Percichthyidae > Macquaria > Macquaria ambigua. Next base: position 277 of record VMKM01003963.1, on the reverse strand, counting down.
ACGTCGTAAACGGGCCAGTCAGGCGTCTGAGCCTCGCAGAATCCGCTGTTGGAGAAGTTCCCGGAGACGAGCGAGACGTTCTGGCAGGAGCAGGGAAACAGCAGCTGGGAGCTGTTGACGATTATCATGTTACCGTTCCAGTCCAGACGACTGCTCCAGCCACAGCAGTCCATCTGCAGACAGACAGGCAGGCAGGGAGGCAGGGAGGGAGGCAGGGAGGGAGGCAGACAGGCAGGGAGGCAGACAGGCAGGCAGACAGGCAGGCAGGCAGGGAGGG
>VMKM01003962.1:0-25259 GCA_008360985.2 Macquaria ambigua | reverse complement strand
CGGTCGAGGCAGATGACCGCCCACCTAGAGCCTGGTTCTGCTCGAGGTTTCTACCTGTTAAAAGGGAGTTTTTCCTTGCCACTGTCGCATAGTGCTTGCTCATGGTGGGAAAGGTTGGGTCTCTGTAAATAAAAAGAGTCGGTCTAGACTTGCTCTACTAGAAAAAGTGCCCTGAGATAACTTTGTTATGATATGGCGCTATATAAATAAACTGAATTGAATTATCCTCCAGGGAGCATGAATGTGCAAATTTTTCAGTTGGGTTTTGCTATTTCTTGTCTACAAGTGGAAGTGTTGGCCAGATGACACTAGAGGAAACTAGAGGAAATCCTGTGACACTAGAGGTCACGGGGTTACCAATACATGAGGATTCATCTTCTGGGGACATGAATATCCACAGCACATTTCATGACAATATGGCCAGTAGATTTTTAGATACTGTACATGGAACAAAGTGTTGGTCAAGAAGAAATTTTGACTTGCTGGTGGCTTAATAGAAAAGGTCATCAGGTCACAGAAAGCACAGAACCACTGGGCACCAATATACTGAAGCCACTGTAGCGGCATTTAAACTAGTTTAAAATTCAATCTTCTGCGCCCAGGCGTTGCTGGCACAGTTCTCCGGGAAAGTCAAAGTTGGCAGGCAAAGCAACTCCAGTTGAATCTTTGTGGCTGAATGTCGAATAAAATTTATCTGACTACACTAACTTCTTCAGCTAGGCTTGAGTAGCTACGTTGGTTGGATTTAACTTCAAATAGGAAAATACTATTAAACCACAAGGCTTTGTGGTACAAAAATATAATAGGCAAAATAAATAGCCTACTTCTTCAGTTCAATACTGAGGCACTCAGAGACTTGCTTAGAAAAAGTTTAAATTGTGTGCAGACTTCAGGCGAGGAACAAAAGAAACTTAAAGAAAGATGTCTAGAAAACTAAGATAAACTAAAACGATGTTGCTTGAGCTCAAGGTGAGGACCTGCTCGTCGGAGGTCGGTCAGGCTTCTTTTACCAACTAGCCAAAACAGGCGTGGAGACTCTAGAGAAAACTCTATTCCTTTGTTAAAAATTCTAGAACTGCTGTTCATGTTTCCTGACTCTAGTGAATTTAATTTAAATTACGCGCAGATATCGCATACTCTCAAACATCACCAGGGTCACACAATCGTAATTCGTAAATCAGGTTGTGCGTGTGTGTGTGTGAAAAATGAAGAAAGGAAGAGAAGAGGGGGTTTATCCAGTCTCTTCTTTGACTTGATTTCCAGCTAAAATGAACCAAAGAGTCATTTTATTGCTTTCACATCTAGTCGTTACTTCATTATCTTACTCCTAAGGCATATTTCGAAGGTGTGGAGAACCCCCAGTACTTTGTCGAGCAAGTCTCCCCCAATGACACCTTTACTGCTGGTAGTTAGAAGTCAGTTTGCAGATTCAGAGGGGTCTCAGAACGTTTATTCAAACCTTCCCCCCACTGGAATTCCACAAAGTGAATAATCAGTTTTGCAAGATATCTGTGATCATCCCACTGTAATCACTACACCCCGGATAACACAAATATCGCTACTACTAGTACCATCCAGCATTTCATGCAGTACAAAGATCTTTCCAACCTTAAAAACGTATTTTGGTTGCCTAACCTTAACCATACCTTAACCATAGTGTATTTGACATTATTAAAAATGATCTTTTCCTAACATTAACTATACTACTGTACTTGCGATGTGCAGATGTTGTAGAAATCGAGAATTTTAAAAAATGTCCGGAAAAGCTCCAGAGGGAGGCTCCAGGAGGCATCTCAATTTGATGCCCCAACCACCTCAACCGACTACTTTCGATGCAAAGAAACAGCAGTTCAACTCTGAACTACTTTTGAATGTTTGATCTCCTCACCCTGTCCCTGAGGATGACCCCAGCCACCCTATGTAGGAATTACATTTTGGCTTGTATCCTCAATCACATTCTTTCATTCACTACCCAAAGCTCACGACTATGGGTGAGGGTTGGAATGTAGATTGAATAGTAAAACGAGAGCTTCGCCTTCAGGCTCAACTCCTCTTTACCATGAAAGTTCTGAACAACACTGGCATGCTTGTCAACACTGCACCAATCCACCTGTCGATCCCCATCTTATTCTTACTGAGACCCTGAGATACTTTAACTTCTTTAGAAACATATTCGAGTAACTTACTATGTCATTCTATCCAAATCACTCATCAAATCAGTTCAGAAGAACTTCAGTTCAGAAGATAGTCAATGCCTTGTTAATTTTTCATTAGATACGTAACCAAATAAACTGCATCATATAAATCATATCTAAGGTGGATGACACTGACTGGACCAAATTTAATAAAAGGCTAATATTGGCCCCAAATAGCAATGCACTGCTGGTACAAATACACCCAGGGACAGTGTGAACACTCTCCCTAGCCGACGTGGCTGTTTGTCTAACTGTGGGAGGAATAATTGAGTTTAAGCATTAGGCTGAGCAGTGGGAGACAGTGTAATATGTAACAGGATAAAAGAGGAGGGAGAGTTTTTTCCCTGTGGGCTGAATCTCCAGACTCCTCCACTCCTCGAGCCACCATTTTGATGAAATTAACAATCCTCTTCACCCGTCCTGCCCTCCATCCTCCAGCTCTCTCTGTCCTAAAGAGATTAGACCACTTCAGGAACATTATTCAGATTGTTTATCACTCTCAGCTCCAATTGAAATGAAGTGGATTCTGTTACACTGAGGGCTTCTGCAGAAATCTGGATAACACTTTCTCTCTGCCTCTCCTTACTTCAGTATTATTAGCTCCTATTTTGCCAAGTTTGTAATGATTTATTTGTGTGTATTTGTGACTTAATAAATTATATGGTGTTTTTGCTGTGTTTTCTCCTGATTGTAATTCCATCTTAACCATAGAAAATAATCAATTTCTTTATATAAATGAATAACTTATGAACATGTTAATAAAATGGCATGAGCATAAAGATGAATTCAATATATTTCAGACTATTTCATTGCACACAAACAATATTGCATGAATTTCTTATTCTACTTCACTGACCTAAATAATGGCAATTATTACTGGATCAATCAAAGGTGTATACAAGTTAATCAGTAAGATGTAACTGGGAACTCAAGGTCAGATGTAACCTGTGAATATTGCAAGATGATCAGACAGGCTTCCATTTTCAAATAGTATATGTATACAAATTTCTCCGTGACAACTCAGCTCATTTGGAGGTGATTTAATGCTATCGAGCTAGCAGGCCGCACAGCACATCGCTATGACAGGACGAAAGACTCCGGTAAGAGCAGAGGAGGGGGGTTATGCGTGTATATCAACAACAGCTGGTGCACGAACACTAAGACTGTAGACAGTCACTGCTCCCCGGACCTGGAGTTTGTAACTGTTAAATGCAGGCCCTTCTATCTGCCTCATGAGTTTACTGCTGTCATGGTAACTGCTGTGTACAACCCACCGGATGCTAATGTGAGCTTGGCCCTCGGACTTTTACATGACACAATCGGCAGTCAACAGAACATGTATCCTGATGCTGTGCACATCATAGCTGGAGACTTTAACCATGCTCAATTAAAGACTGTGCTCCCTAAACTCCACCAGCATGTTAAGTGTGCCACTAGGGGAGAAAACACACTTGACAAGGTCTACTCGAACATCAAGCTGGACTTTAGGGCTAGGCAACTACCACACCTGGGCCAGTCAGACCACTTGTCCCTGCAACTTATACCAGCATACACCCCCCTCAGGAGAACTGCTCCTACCACATCCAGAACTGTGAAGACGTGGCCCGAGGGTGCTTCTCAACAACTGCAGGACTGCTTAACGCTAACTAACTGGGATGTTTTCAAACATCAGGACCTGGAGCAGTTCACAGAAGCTGTCCTGGACTACATCAAGTTCTGCACGGACACTGTCACTGTGGACAAATGCATCCGGGTCTACCCGAATAGGAAGCCCTGGATGACAAAAGAAGTGCAGAGCCTGCTCAGGGAGAGGAACACCGCCTTCAGGTCTGGTGATGGGGCACTATACAGTGCTGCCAGAGCCAACCTGAAGAGGGGCATCAGGGGGGCCAAGGCTGACTACAGGAGGAGGATAGAGGACTGCTTTCAGAACAACGACTCCAGGCAGGTGTGGCAGGGGGTCCAGCACCTCACAAACTACAGACCCAGCAACCTCTCTGCTGCTGACGGCGACGCCTCACTCTCTGCTGGTGTCCTTTTATCGTTGCTCCATAGAGAGCATTTTGACCTACTGCATCTGTGTGTGGTTCTCCAGCTGCACAGCTGCAGACAGGAAAGCACTCCAGAGGGTCATCACCACAGCCCAAAAGATTATCGGCTGCCCTCTCCCTTCCCTGGAAGATCTGCACAGTTCCCGCTGTCTCAGGAAAGCACAAGATATTCTCATGGACGCATCTTACCCAGGACATGTGATGTTTGAACTGCTGCCCTCAGGCAGACGTTTCAGGTCATTGAAAGCACGGACTAACACGCTGAAGAACAGTTTTTATGCCAGAGCCATAACCACACTAAACAAATCTGAACATTTTCTTGTAAAATAATTCACGATGCAATATCAAGGGATTGTGCAATACCTGCAGAGTGTTAATGTTTAGTGTGTGATATGTTTTATTTATTGCTTTTAGTTGTTTTTACTTATTTATTATTGTTTTAGCACCTTAAATATTGGCATTTTCATTTCGTTGCACCTGTACAATGACAATACAGACATTCTATTCTAATGTTATGGCCATGATCAAATGATTTGGCAAATCCTTTGTATAGCTTTATGTATTAGTCATTTGTTTTAGTGCTTTTCTTTGCTGGTGCTTATGTGTTTTTGCTTCTGTTGTGATATTTACTACTTTTTATGATCTGTATCTTCATGCTGCCATCAAACTGGGATTTCAATAAAGACCAAACTAAAATTAATAAGAATTAATAATTATATTTAGGTTGGGCAACATGACCACCATTAAAAGATAGAAATGTGTCAACCGTCAGAGATTCTGCTACAGTATTTATACCGAGGTTGCTCTTCCTTTAATATTGGAAGTGTACTTAAAGCGGCAATAGTCAATATTTTTATATTAACAATGGATCACATGGCTACTTGTATGTTAAAGAGGTCACTCGTAGTGATGAACCAGAGAGAATGATCACCAACTCTGCACTTCCAATCAGCTCTACATAGCATTTTAGCTTCATTCAGCTCATTGTTTTGGTTTTAGGCCCACACTTTATTATTTATTTTATGCTGTCCATGGAGTCTGAGTCTGTTCCAAAACATACCTCAGTAAATCATGTGCAGCTCATATTTCATGTGTGGCAAAATCTCTTTCAGTTGAATCTGATCTGATTTTTCAGGTGTTTAATTAATTGGATTAGCCAAAAACAGACATTTCCCCTCTGGTTATTTATCTATAATTTCTCAATTGAATCTCAAAAAATTACTATATCATGATATATAGCAACATTAAGGCAATATTACATACAGTACACAGTACAGTGTTTGAACCAAACTGTCGCTGTGGCCACTATAAAGACGGAAATTACAGTCAGCTAATGTGAAGTCTACTGGGTGCCTGGCCTTAGAAAGGTAGAGTGGAATTTCACTCAAATCTACAGTATGATCTTGCATGGTCTCAATGGCACCCTGTGGTGATATTCAGCCACCTGCATATCAGTATGCTGGAATTAGATCAAAACAGTTTAATGCCACAAAGGCCATGAAATGCAGGAACAAAATCCATTCATGTGATGCTGATAACACCGATGGATACTCGCAGCCATTCATGTAGATTAATTTCATCACATCCATTGTTAATTAGTGGAGATTGGGGAGAAGCCGTGATTATCAAATGAGCTTAGTGTATTTAGCTGGGACTAATCCCTGGCTTCCCTTGTTTATGGGATTTGATGAGGAAGACAGCGGTGAGTCAGCTGGAGAGGTGACAGAACAACTGGATTTACAGCAAACCCACATGCAGGGCACAGCTGAAACAGAGCTGAAACACAGATTAAACAAAGCAAGGCCTGTGTTGTGAGCCAACATTTAGCTTCTTTTTGTCGCACTCAATAGGGAGAAGTCAGAAGTTAGAGAAAGGCCACTGGATCGTATTCTTCATTCAGGCCATAGGAGTGTAAGGTTCTAAGGGTATTTACCTATCCTGAAGCCTTCACTTTTCAATAGACCACCTCTGTGACTCATTCCTGTTTTCTCAACACCCACGCATTTCAAATCTTCCTTTTTACGTCCAAAATCTATAAAATATCTTGCAACTGGTGAGGCAATATCGTATGGAATCAGATTTGTGTCAAAAAAATCAAACAAAACTTCTTGAATATCAAACACAAATAAGCATTTAAGAGAGAATAAAACTCACTGAAGCAAAAAAAAAAGTCATCTCAAAAGTAAAACACTATTTGTGTAATGGTGTAAACTACTGGTCGTTTACTGTTTTGATAATGTCCTTTTGTTTACAGTTGCCTCTGCTTCTTTCTCACTGATCAGAGTTTTGTTCTCACTGTCGGCTTTGCGGTTACACTAGCTCCAGCTCTCTCATTTATCCTTTCTTCTACTGCATCTATGATGCTCATTGAGTCTCATTTTAAATCTGCACCATTCAAGTTTTGATTAACCCCAGTACTTATGAAATGATCAGCACACTCCATGTTTTTGGATGATGTGCAGGATATGCTTGGAAAACTCACTTAAATGAAGAAATTACTGCTTCTAGATAAACTTGCGCGCGCTTTTCTGAATCAACACTGGTGGATCTTGAAAGACTCTATTCAAGAGCAGCATCAGAGGAAAGGTTCTGCCAGTGTGTACAAATTATGGATCTTATGTCTTAAATATATTTATTATATTCAAATGCAGTTTGCAGAATGTGGTCTGATGGGTTTCTTCTTTTTGTTGAGCAGACAAATGTTGTTGCATGACATTACTCTTGGTCCCTTATGATCTATGAATTATTTATCTAAACTAGAAATTCTCAAGTTTCTCAAGAATGTTTTCAAAATACAAAAAATAGTTTGTCCCAAACTGTAAATCTAATCTAATATCCCAACTAGAAAATTAGATACAGCATTGTGTATTCAGTTGATTTTGTCTGAGGTAAGTGCATGCTGTCCAAAACTGAAAGGGGTCATCCATGGACAGATTACAAAACAATGGGCCCCTGGGCACAGACATGTAAAAGACCCCCCGCCTTTCCTTCATGAGAGCGAGACTTGTGTCTCTTTGTAGTCGTTTTGTGTTTGGAATTTGTTAGTTAGTTAGACTTTATTGTCCCCTGGGAGGAAATTTTTTTCACAACACTGTACATCACAGGGAAAATCAACATTACACTTTACACACATCATCACACAACGACAGACAGAAATACATGAAGTACCAGGTACCAGGGTACCAGGCTTTTGTCAGAGTGAGCCCTTCTGCACCTCAGGGACCTGTACCTGCGCTCAGAGGGCAGTATAGTGAAGTGGCAGTTGAGTGGGTGTGTGATGTCCTGTGCTAATGTATTTGCAATGCGTGTGATGGCCTTACAATTGATCTCTGAGAGGTTGGGTGTGGGGAGACCTATTGTCTTGGCAGCAGTGTTGGTTATGCGTATGAGTTTGACCCAGTTTGTGACAGAGATCATGTTGAAGAAATAGGTGGAGCAGTAGAGCAGGATGGGTTGAACAATACTTTGGTACAACAGAGGAGATGGGGGGGCGGCATAGAGTCCTTTGAGTTTTGGATGGCTGAGTCTTTGATGGATTCTTTTTGGAATGTATGCTGGTCAAAGCTGAGTTTATTGTCCAGTGTGAGTCAGAGATATTTGAAACTGTCAACCATTTCAATTGTTTAGTTATTGATAAGGATGGTGTGCTGGAGTGCGGGGGACCTATTACTATTTCTTTTGTTTTCCTGACATTAAGATGAAGGTGGTTACGCTCACACCACTGGGTAAAGTGTGCAACAGTGTTGTGATAGTCCAGAACAGAATGGCTATCTGACAGAAGAGCAAGGATGGCAGTGTCGTCAGAGTATTTGAGGTAAGTGGTGGTGGATGAGGGGCTTGTGTAGTCATTGGTGTACAGCGTGTAGATAAACGGGCTCAGCAGACAACCCTGCGGTACTCCGGTGTTGGTGGTGAGTGCAGGTAATGTTGTTGTGCCTACTCGAACAGAATGGACAGATTGAATAATTGACACACCATCTGACAAGAATTCTATGTCTCCTGATGCATGCAGGCTGCTTTGTGGAATCTGGTCCAAATGTCTAATTAGCACCACCTAATTTTAGGTTTCCCCATCAGCGATATTTTAAAGTATCATTTCAACAACATGTAGTCAAAGTGGATCATGTTTGACTGACGTGTGCATGGACATGTGTACCTTATGCATCACACAGCACACATGCAACCCTTCTTACTGTATATCCACACCTACACTACTCAGTCCAGTTTTGACAGCCCAGATGGGCCAGAGTGGAGCTGTGGTGTGTCGTCATGCTGCTTAATGTACAGTATGTTGCTGTAAATGAGTGAGATGAGTGCATTTCAGTGCTGTCTTTTTAGGGCTGTTCTCCTCCATCTGCTACTGCAGGCTCCAGGGTGTCGTCACGTCACAGTTGAGCTGCTTGATTGGCTGTTCCTAGGTGATGGACAGTCTTGCAATTGAGCAGATGGCACCCTGCTGCACTGGCAAGCTACAGCAGTTTCCCCAGAATGTGTTTATCTGGTGGGTTTGTGTGCACCATTCAGGCAGTCACGTTTACTTCAGCCTTAACTTTGGACAGAAAACATTTATTTTCAGACTGTTTAATTAATTGATTTCTTATTCACATCTGCAAGAACCTTTTCCAGCAAACATTTTAAAGCTGAAAAGGTGTTGATCCAACAGCCATGCACCGGTGTTAAAAATAATCTGCATAAATAACACCAAAAGGCAAGCTGAGATAGCTGTTCATAACTGCAAACTGAAGCATTTGCATATTCAGGACCTTACACGTAAATATGTCTGAAAGCAACTCAAAATTGTATCCAAAATGGTTTTGACTGGAATTTTTCAGTGTCATATTTTAAAAACGGTGTTGGAAACATGTTTGTTTCCTTGCATGTCAAAGCCCTACTTGGTAGCTTTGGTCTCAGCTGCTGACATTCCTCAAAACAGACTTTTTAAAGGAGCAGGATACTCTTATTTGCTGTCTTACTGAGAGTTAAATGAGGAAATCAATTACAGTATTAAGTGACAAAATAGTCTCAACTCAAGGTTCAAGCTTTTTATGAGCTTTCAACCAGCCATGAGATGCAGTTGAAAGCTCAGAAAAAGTAAGTCAGTGGACCTTAAATAGAGATTATTTTGTCTTACATACTGAACCCAAAGTCAAGAAAGAACTTCTATACTCAAGTTTCAGTATCTCTGCGTTCTATATAGTGAACCTACATGACATGTGTAGCTATAAAGCAGAAAACCTAAAGTCAGTGTTGTTGAAAATATTTAAATAAATACTCATAACCTTTGCTGTTGAGTTTTTATTGACATGTTTTAAATTTAGATTTTTTATAAGCAGTGTAATCAAGCTATTACATTCATTCAATTAATTTGTATTCTTTGAGGTCATAGCAGCCAAAATTCCCACTGCTTCTTTTTTTTATTTTTTGCTAAAATTGCATCATAATTATTAGATCATACATTTTGGTTTGTAGAAAAATAACACATTTCTAAAGAAAACTGGTGTAGTCCATATGTTGCCCATTCATGTTAATATGTCCTTTTTGTTTCTTCCACCAGGGGTTGCCAAGGTAAGAAATTTCTATTGTAGGCGCTTTAAATTAAACCTGTATGTTTCAGATGTCAAATCTTGGTGAAATCCTCAGGAGTTTACAGTAGATGTCCTCTTTTGAAATCAATATTTAAAACAGCATGAATCATTAGTCCTATAAGTAAATACGCACTTATTTGACAATGAGTTAATTAATGGAGTGAACTAAAAACAACTGTACTAATCAAATTGTCAACAATCGTATTAAAGGAATAGTTCAACATTTTGATTTTATTTGCTTACTTTGATTGGCATCATTCTCAGCAGCTTTACAGTCGTGGAAAAAATTATTAGACCACCCTTGTTTTCTTCAATTTCTTGTTCATTTCAATGTCTGGTACAACTAAAGGTATATTACCTGAAGAATACAATGAACACGACAAAAAATGCAGCTGATTACATAATACTTCATGTCCTATTTGACATGCTTAAGCTTAATAGTATTCCCAGGGTATATAAGAGGCCATTTCATGTCATAAGCAGCACTGCACATGCAAAGGCCTAGAGTGGTTTCCTGCTTACATTCAAGCCGTAGCACAACTCAGAAGTTGTCAGCTCTCACATAATGCCTAAAACAAAAGAATTATGTGAAGCCACAAAGGCAGCCATCTTGGCACTGCTGGAAATTGGCATGAGTGAGAGACAGGTAGCCAAAAAACTGAAGATCTCCAAGACAGCCGTTCATTACACCAAGAAAAAGCAAGCCGAACATGGTACTACCAAATTGCTAGCTGGTCGAGGCAGGAAACGTCTTTCTACCCCACGAGATGACCGTGCACTCATCCGTTCCTGTGTCAGGAATCGTCGTCAGACCTCCAGGGACCTTAAAAATGAGTGGGCACTGTCGAGAAATGTGACTTGTTCGGCAAGGACAGTTCAAAACCGACTTCTTGAAGCTGGTCTGAAGTCACACAGGGCACGGAAGAAGCCCTTCATCAACGAAAGGCAGAGGAAGGCCCGGTTACTCTTCGCTAGGGATCACAAGGATTGGACTGTTGATGATTGGGCTAAGGTTCTCTTCAATGATGAATCCAATTTTGAGTTGATGCCCACTCCAGCCAACTTACTGGTTAGGAGGAAGCCTGGAAAAGCCTACAAACCAGACTGTCTTGCCCCTACAGTAAAACATGGGGGTGGATCAGTGATGATCTGGGGTTGTTTCAGTATGGGTGGAACAGGGCAAATGCAATTGTGTGAAGGGCGAATGAACCAGGTCACGTACAGGGCTACTCTTGAAAACAGTCTTCCATCAGCTGGAAAACTCTTTCCTGCCTCGAATGACTGGATTTTCCAACAAGACAATGCCCCTTGCCACACGGCAAGGTCAGTTAAAGCCTGGATGGAGAACCGGAACATTCGAACCATGCCTTGGCCTGCTCAATCACCAGATCTAAATCCAATTGAAAACCTGTGGAAAATCATCGAACTCAAAATGAAGACCCACAAGCCCAAAAACAAAGCACATTTGTTTGAATTGTTGCAACAGGAATGGGCTGCTGTGACAGCAGAACAATGTCAGAAGCTGGTGGAAAGCATGCCAAGATGCATGGCTGCAGTCATCAAAAACAATGGTTATGCAATCAAGTACTAACTTCTGTGTGTATCATGTGACTAAAACAGACAGAAAAGAAAACATGGAATGCCTAAAAGCACTGTTTTTGGCAGTACAATGCCATAGCTATTGATGTAAGAACTTAAGTGATTTTGGTTATTATCAAGAAAACCATGGAAAATGGCTAGATATCAGCTCTTAGATTAAACTCTTATGAGCTATTTTTGTTGTTATCATTATATTTGTCCAAACAAATGTACCTTTAGTTGTACCAGGCATTAAAATGAACAAGAAATTGAAGAAAACAAGGGTGGTCTAATATTTTTTTCCACGACTGTAGGTACTGGGCTAAACAGGCAAGTGCACCACAGTTTGTTTAAAGCATACCAGATGGGTCAGAGGTAAACACAACCTAGGCTGGCTTTGACTGCAGCTCTAGATAAAAGGGCTGTGCATTTCATGTTCTGAGTGCAGAGACTTACAAAAAACACAATTAAATGTCACACCCTAAAAAACATTTGGGCACTTTTTGTTGTTGAATGTCGTGACTTGCAGCAACTGAGTCACAGCCAATTAGTGAAATTGTAAAACATAATAGTGACACAGTGTTGCTCTTTTGAGCAAAAAAAAAAGAGAACCAGAATGTGTTTTGAAGCAGGGACACACATTGTGAGATGGTGACTGACTGGATTTTTTTTTTCTCTTTATTTTTGGAATCTCCTTAAGCTCAGCTTGGCGGATAATAGCTTTCTAGGGACAAGTATGAGGAACAGAGGACGCTAATGAATTCTTGTATCACATCTGCTGAGGAGCTCTCCACGTGCCAGCTATTTACAGGAGGCTGATCGAGAACTGCACTGTAGCAGCACATTAATTGTTAACGTTGTCAGACGCGGGTTCTGCCTCCCAGTGTGATGGACACTAGATTGCTTTTGTCTGAAAGAGGAAAATACAGTATTCTCTAATGGACACTGCAGTGATCACTTGTCACTATCCTCTGACTCTCACACAGTTTTCATTCATTTCACTCTCTATTACTTCTCACCATCCACTATTGTCCACTCCAAAACCCAAGTTTCTTTTGCTGGAATATAAAAGGCAAATGTTTGTCCTGTCACTTCCAGCCGACTAGACTGACACAGTGCATAATGTATGTATTCTAGTTTGATCAAATTGATTTATCTTTGAACTTGCCAGGAAATAGTCACCTCTCATACAGCAACTACATCAAACTTTCTAGCATCAGCATCATTCTGTAATCTCTAATCATTACAGTGTTCTTTAAAGTTATGCCCCTAAAGGTACCAGACAGACAGCTCTGTTCACACTGCAAGCCTTGGTGCTCATTTCGGATTCATTGCTCATATAATTTTTGTAAATGAGGCCAATATCAGATTCTAGTGTGAACTGGTCATGGTCCTGAACTGACCTGCATGCGCAAAAGAACAATAACAAAGGCGTCACACGCAGCACACTGTCGTACGGAAGTAAACATGGAGGCCACTGAAGTCTGCATTTACAGTTTCATTTATAAGTTGATGTGCAGTGGAAGCCAGCTAATTCATGAGAAGATGATAACGAGGACGAGGAGAAAGAAAGCCAAGTTTTCTCAGGTGCACTTCTGTCCGTCACTCTGGATTTGACGTTGTCGTTACGTGTGGCGTTGCGAGTGATGCAAAAGACACTTTGAAATACGATTTGAGCGGCCTGAGCATCCGGACTGAGACGCATCAGGAGAAATCCGATTGGAATCGCATTTGAAACCACCTCCAAATGTGGCTTGGATTCGATTTGCAAAAATAGCATATGGTGTTTTTTTGCTATCCTTTTGACTTTCTAAAATCAATCTGGATACAAACAAAAACTGATTTGGGCTGGCAGTGTGAACAAGGCCAAAGTGGCCCAAATCAGAATTGAAAAGATCAGATTCCATGTGATTTGTGATTTTGACACTGCAGATCTGAGTCACATAAGAGCAAAAAAAAAATATATTAAAAAATCAGATTCGGGCCACTTTTGCCTGCAGTCTGAACGTAGCCTTTGTTGTATGTTCCCACATTCACTCAGTCATTTACACAGACTATTAGCCCTCATTATCTCCCACCGATCAGCCTCTCAAATGAGCAGTAGAGAGAGAAAAAAGGCCCGAGCAGACGACAGACAATAAAGGGCGATTAGGAGATGACTCAACTGTTGGAAAATTCTGAGGTGTCAAATTCAGTCTGCAGAAGCTTAAACTGAGAAAGAGCAAATAAATATGGTTACAGCTGAATACTGGTTTCGTTTTATCTAATAAAGAATAATTTCTTGCAGTTTTCACCCAAACTGATATGCCTTTACTAAACACCTGCTAATGTGTATGTGAATGGATCACTTCTGTTTAACATGGAGTATGGATTAATTTATCCTTTAATGCATAAATTGGATTTCACAACTTTTAGAATACTGTCTTCATTTTACCTCTGAATATTGATCAAATGCTCAGAAACTCCACAATTGTATCAAATATATTAGCTTTGATTGTCTGAAGGAACTTCTGATCAGCCAACAGCGTTTAATGAAGAACTTGGAATTTACATCATTAGCATGATGCTATACCAGTCTGAGCCAACCAGCTGTCAATGATGTTGTCATCAATCAATCAATCAAGTTTATTTGTCACATGTAATCATAAGGTACAATCACAGTGAAATGTAATCCCACCAGGCCCTTCAGTTTGTGCATTAAAAAGAGTTTGAATAGAATAGGAATAGTAATAAATATATATATATTATATATATATATATACGTGTAAGATAATATAAGTATATGTATATTCTTGCATATACAAGGAAGATGGCACATCACAAACACGTTTTCAGACCAAATGCACAAGAGTGAATAGTTTTAGTGAATAGTTCCTCAGAATGAGGAGCAGCACGTGATCCTATGTGAGCTACCCAGGATGCTTAGGATGTGCAACTACATCAGAATGTAAATAATCACAATATTAATTTGATAACCTGGTGTACCCATAGACCCCTTTTCTGTTAGTATGTAGTAGTATTAGGTAGTATTATGACGTTTTTTTGTGGGCAGAGCTTAGGTGGAGGCAGAATTCCCTGAAACCATTAGCTAATGCTAGCTAGCAAGTTTTGTTGGCTTGTTTTTTACCAATGGCTGAAGAAAATACAAGTTTCTATGTACGGTCACTCACTCTCTGGGAACGTGAGTGTTACTTGAAAAGTTAACATTAACTAATGGGACCAGATTGGACCGACCAGTACACGCTCACTCAATGGATGGACAATCTGACAGGATTACCTATGGTGGAATGGCCAGACACACACACACACACACACACACACACACATGCACACACACACACACACCTGACAGTAGCCATTGCAACTATGGCAATTGTTGCAATGCCATAGCTAACGCGCTAAAAGAGTTAGCGTTATGAGAGACATCACCTATTCCTCCTAGTTCCCCAATTTCTGATGGTGGGCATAACATATACCATACCTACAACAGACAATACTTTGTTTAACCTTAGGCTACCTGATATGAAGTGTGCGCTACAAACACAAACATTTTTGATGATGGTCTCAGTCCAATTCTTTCGTCTTATTGCGTTTAACCATAACGTTAGTTGTCTTAGATTTTTTTAATTTACAGTGGCAGGTGGTATGCGATAAAATTTCAATTTGGATCCATTACTCCTTCGATTCTGGTACCCAACAACACAGCCAGATGACATTTTCGGTAAGTTATGTAGCTGAGGTGATTCGCGTTTGCCTCCAGGTTTTCATTTGTTTTTGCCTCCAGCTAATGCTGTGACGTATATGTTGGCACTAAAAGGGCCTGTACTTTCTGATATTTTCTGTCATGCTTAATATCTTTGACTTTAAGGAGATATAGTTATCACTGCTGCACTGTGGGAAATGTAGGATTATCATTGGAGCTTGACCCATACTAAGGATATAATAGTCAGCATCTGCTGCTTCGATTTTGATCTAAAATAACATATCAGTTCTTTCCAAGCATTCTTTGTGTAAAAAAACCTAACAAGCTCAGTCACAATCACCAATAGATGTCATGATAAAATAAAACTTCCTCAGTTGACAGCATATGGTAGGCCGCTCCGGCTGTGTGTGGCCAGGCTGGTGTGTGTGTTTGGCTGCTGTGTTATAATCTGGCAGGGCAGCATCCCTCCTGACCAGCAGGCTAATGCCTCATAACAGTGACAAGCAGCCAATTTACACATCGCATCTCCACCATGAGCGACAGCAAATCAATACACACTCGGAGTGTTCACGGCATCCAGCAGTGTGTCAGTTAGTGTGAGTGTGTTTGTGTGTGAGAGACGGTCTGTGATTGTGTCTGGGGATTCACCAAGGGAATAGCCTCTGCATTTGCAACTGTATGTCTTTGGCTACTATTTCCACTGGCTTGTGTGCATAGGCATGTGTGTGTGTGTGTGTGTGTGTGTGTGAGACTGTGTGAGTGTGTGTTTATTTTGGTAATGTGCATCTTTGTGTGTGTTTCTGGGTCTCTGTCAGTGTGTATAAGCACCATGTGTAATTACTAATACCACTCAAGCTCTCAGTGTGGACTGCAGGGAAAATACCATTAACCTCTGTTGCTGGGTTTCACAGCTACTGGAGGGGGGTGGGGGTGGGGATGGGGGCGGGGGGCTGCCAAGAGATTACAGCTACTGTTGTTGGCCACTGGAGCTGCCCACTACAACTACAGTCATGTACTGTTGGTCACTAAGCAGCTCCACAGGAGCTTCCTGCATGTAATTAAAGGGTATCAGGAGGCTTGTTGCTTCTGTCTCAAAATTGGATAGGTCCAAAAGGTCAAACTACAAGCTGATTCAAAGAAAAAATAGTGCTATTTTTCAAACATCAAACATTTTAAAGTGTTTTTTAGGGATTGGCTCTTTGTTTAAATTATGTGCCACTTTAAAAAAAATCTGATTTATTATAACACGTCTCGTTTTCCAGGTTTTGTCCATCATTTCTATCAGTTATTGTTGAAATGACTCATGACCTGCGACCAGTGTGCCCTGCTTCCTTACTAGTGAATACCCCTTTTTCAAGTTTATTGGGAGCATCTGTATGTATGGCTGTCGGAAGTGACATTTGTTAACTTACTGGGCTCAACTTCAACTTCCCCACTCACCAGAACTTCGCATTGAAACAATGCATCTATGAAGAAATGTGATGTAGGGACCATGGAAACTCCACAGATGAACTCGTTCAAATTTAAGTTGTTATGCTTACAGTTGTCCCTCTCCTCCAGTCACTTCCCGTAACTGTAACCTGACGTCTCCTGGATGACACCAAAACTCCAGCTCCTTTTTGTTTGCTCTGTTACCGCTCTTACCTCTTCTCCTCTTGGACCTCGACGGAGGTCCTCTCCACTGTGTGGTCTGCACGGAGCAGACACACTGAACTCTCTTCTTACGGCAGCGACGTGAGAGCCTGCGTAAGATCCCTGGTTAGCACACCGCTAACCTAGGGTAAACAAGTTTATCTAGCGCTAGCAGCTACGACACAAAGTCTGCCTGCTAAGTTAACTTTAAGAGCAACAGGAGCAACGAAGCAAGTTAGCGCAGAGTTGCTAAGTTTGCAAAGAGAACAATGGAGCGACTGGTTTCCTCCGACCTTCACCATCAGAACACTGCACAACTGATGGAATCGCCAGCTAACACAGCAGCGCACCAAAGTGAATAGCTTATTCTTCCAAGGGGATGAAGCCTCACTACTGTTGCAATATCACTGCTGCATGCATTATTCTATCCAGTAACAGAAAGCCCAGCTTCCTTGGAATTAGTGTGGACAATGAACAAACAAATGTCTTTGAGTGGATTTATTGAACAGTGTCAGTTATCATAACATTGTACTTACCAAAGTAATTGCTAAGATCTGGGAACATGGCAAAATCGCTACCGACATTGCAAGAAACATAAGCAGTCAGATGATGAGACAGGTTGTAAACAAACCAACAGTTTAGCTAGAATATCTTAATCACTTTATTTGGCGGGTAAATCAAAAGTGAGCACACCTGAATTGTTAGTAATAATCCCTCATTGTACAGGAAAAGTGTGCCCATGCACAACTATGTCAAGCACAAGAGGTCAAAGTTGAAGCAGGAAGTCGGTCTGTAAACTGTGATGGATGTTTGCAGTGGACAGTTTGAGTAATTATTTGCCATTCATCTTTGTTTTCTCTTCCTTATAAGTTTGGCTAATTTGTTTACAGCCTGTCTGATTGTCTGACTGCTGGTGCTTCATGCCCTGTCCTACTTCCTTTTAGTGATGTTGCTGTGTTTATTGTTACTGATAGGAATGATGGCCAAAAATCAGGCGAGCTAGTTGCTAGTAGCTGCAAGATTATCCAATGCAACCCTTGTGTAGTCTTAACATTCTGTATACTCCCCTTGTCCTAAGGGTCAAAAATGACCCGCCTACACCTAAAATAAAACAGCTAAACTGAATTTTAAACCCCAAATCTATTTTTTATGAAGAAAAACCTGTCATTCATCACAAACGTTGTGAATATCTGGGTTTTCCCAGATTTCACAATGCAGAAACACTGCATTTAATCAGTGGACACCACTCGTTTTTATTACAACATACCTGTCATAATTTTTTTCTTTACTAAAGTAGAGGTTTGTTATTATTATTGCTTCAGGTACTGCATAGGTGTAAACATTTTTTTTCTTTAGCAAGAGATATCACTTGTATAGCCTAAGAAAGTAGCAAAAATGTGCAGAAAGTAGTTTTCAATGCATTTTACTGAAGGGAAACAAAAACATCTTGAACTTTTTTTTGGCAACATAGTGATATATTCTTATATACTGTACAATGAGGAATTCAACTACAAAATACTTGTCTGCCATTTTTTGCACCATTGCCCCTACCCACAACGTGTATAAACAACAACAATAAATAAGAATAAAATAAGATAATAGATACAAAACAAAAACGTGGAGAACATAAATCAATCAACTCTAATTAGCACATGTAGGACAGTATGCCAGTATGTGTGCATGGACTTTACAGAGGTATTTCTCACATGTGCAGCACATAGTATTTGTTTTACACTCCTTCTATGACCTGTTGGGCATTTAAACGTGCACTCGTGGCTTCAGCAAAGAGAGAACTGGGGGTACTGTTATCTGCAGTACCTTTGTAGCAGCCTCTGACTGCATTCCCCATTAGTAAGCAGTGCTTTCAAGAATTTATTTTTACAAATTTTGTTTGTCTGAAATGTTTTTTATTTTGTCTGTGAACTTGAGTCATGTGTGGGGGCGCGAAGGGGAGATGCTGCACATGCACAAGAAAGTTTTAGTTTTAGTTCAATCAGTAGCACATATTCTCAATTTCTCATTGTGTGTGTGTGTGTGTGTGTGTGTGTGGTGTGTATATGAATTTATAACTGCTGGGTCAAAAATGACCCTAAGACAATCTTTGTACCTTGGTGGTGTACAGCTTTCATGGAAATATAAACAGGCAGGCATTAAAGGCAGTATTTCACTTTTTGTAATGTTAGGGTCAAAAGTTGTAACATTTTAAGTTGAAAAAAGGTCATTAAGGGGGTTTTCTCTGCTGTTAAATATAATGGCGGGTCATTTTTGACTCTTAAGACAACACAAGGGTTTTAAATCATGGTAGTGTACCTAAGCCTGTCACTGAGCTGCTCACTTTGCTGCTGCATACCTGCTGCCACACACTCACCAGAAAGCCTTGACTCACTTGCTGCTAGTACTGCAGCATCCACTGCTGCTGCATTTCATATAGCATCTCAAAAGCCCCACCTCCTCCCCAGAATCCAGCTGTAGGCTCTGAGTCTACCATCCACTAGGGGGATAGTGATTATCACCACTCCCTGCTCTGTTGAACTTGGCACTTCCTTGTGGGGACTGATGAAGTCAAAGCCTAGACGCCAAATATGAACACCATACATATTCTACATTCACATAATAATGCATTCAAAATGTTTATTTCAGTTTTACAGAATTTATTTCAAAGAATTGAGCAATTATTGCAAATGTTTGTATGGTTAGATCTGGCAGAAAACACTCTGCTTTTTAAGCACATAAGGAGGAGGTCAGGATGGTGGAGGAAGACGCAGCAGCAGTGTTGGCATACATATTGCTGTCTAATCCAATCTATAATTGTTCTGACTTAACAATAATATGGCTGTCAGGAAATTCCACTCAGATATTGTATTTTTATTTAGTAATTAATGAACAGGGGTGTAGTAAAGGGCAAACACATGTTAAAGATATTTACCCACCTCTCCAAATCTGATTTATTGTTGACACAGATCCTCCTGGGTATTCATGCAGTATTTACATAGGTCAGTATGCTGTCTTGACCTTTTTCTCTTGAAAATACGGAGTTTACTTGTTTGGTCTCCACTGAATCGTGGTATCCTCATGTGACCACAGAGCAACCATCAACCAACCACACACTTGAGCCAGGCTGAGATAAAACCAAACACACCCTGAAAAGGTGATGATGGATTTAAAACTAAAGCATTTTTTCTATAAGAAGCTCTTTATTTTCGCCTTGTTTTCGTGCATTCATACAGTGTAATATCTTCTGCATAAGCTGACACATTTTCAACTTGATCCACAGCATCTAGAGCAAAACTCAGCTTGTTTGCACCTTTCCATTGACTTTGAACGCAATCATGCTGCCTCAGTTCTTATGAGAGGTTAAAAACCTGTTGTTTTTGCTTGGTACTGAAATGTTTTTGCGCATCACCAAAGGATGGTGGATGGAACCATTTGTTGGTACGTTATAGAACTCTTTGTTGTGAGTTTAGAGAAAAGGTAGACATATGGAGTCTAAGGGCTGATCGGACCAGGATTTAAAACCGCAAGATTTCATGATTTGAATTCATTGCAATGGAATCACTGGGTTTTGTAGAGTAAGTTCAACTTTGGTGAATTTTGACCTGCAAATTCGCACTGTTGACCAATAGCCAACTGTCTTGACAGTTCTGACCTTGTGTAGGAAGCTGTTGTAGCTTATTCGCTGTGTTGCACCGTTCACTTTTATTTACTTTTATTTAATCTCCTCTGTCACATTAACTGCTCCACAAAACAGCAATAGCTTGCAGACAGTTATGAGACAGGAGTCTTTTGAACTATGTTATGAACTATTGTCCCATTAGCAACTGAGCTATGATAGTGAGCTAATGAGCTTACTAACTGACTGTTAGCAAGCTTACAGAGCTTTACTTTCCCTCTTCAATAACTTTTTATGGAATGAAATGGTGTGCAGTGGTGAACAAAATGCCAGGGGAACTGCTGTAATTTATGGGCTAATTGTAAACTGTAAAGGGGGAGTTTAACAGTTAGCCCGCCAGCTACAGCAGTTAACCATTAGCCCTGCGAGAAGTCACTACGTCACCAAGCTTTGTACCGCTCCTCTTTCCCATGGAGGAGTGAATGTCATTTGTGGTGTGACGGCCGCTTAGTGAGAGAATATGACAAAGAGATTCTTAAATTGTTGCCAATGAGACTGGCAACCACATCCTTAAAAGTACAAGAATGATTTTTGCATCCCTCATTTGCAATCTGCGCCTCATTCATAAAGTTAGCTT
This sequence comes from Macquaria ambigua, assembly GCA_008360985.2. NCBI lineage: Eukaryota > Metazoa > Chordata > Actinopteri > Centrarchiformes > Percichthyidae > Macquaria > Macquaria ambigua. The sequence continues at coordinate 4,268 of VMKM01003962.1, read as the reverse complement.
CATTTTGCTGATAATGAATATCATGTGGAGTCACACACATAATCATCTGAAAGCAAATGAAAAGGAGTTAGTAGGGACTCAGGACAGGAATAAATACACTTTCAGAAGATGGTAATAAAAGGGAATACTGATATCTGTTGGGGAGAGGGAAGAAAGTGATTTTAAATCTCATCTCTTGCTCTGGTGCACCTTTGGACAGGATATTACTTTCTGCTGCTTAGAAGTATACATTTCCTTTCTTGAGCTCAATCTAGATATTGGAGATCCAGCAGCCTCTTATCTCAGAGAGATAGAATTAGATATTCCTTCATCCATGATGGACTAAGAAGCCCCTCTCTCTCTCTCTCTCTCTCTCTCTCTCTCTCTCTCTCACACACACACACACACACACACACACACACACACACACACGGATAGCAGTTTAATTTCCCTAACAGCATGTGTGGCATCTACAGTGATTGCAAATGAGAGCTAAAAACATGCTCTCTCATATCTTCAAACATTAATAGCAAACCCCGTGTTGGGCCATTTGCCAAAGAGTAAGAGGTGTCCTGCTGAGTTGGTTACTTAAAGAGTCCAGAGGTCCTTCACTATCAGCCAGTACAGGCTCTCCACCAAAGCAGGGTCAGGCGGTCTTTGTAAGGGAGCACGGCTCAGAATTCAGAATGGAATCCAGGCTTTCACCACGCAGGAGCAGGAGTGATATTATAACCTGAGGTTACCTTTTGTGACTGACTTGGCAATGGAAAAGAAAGTGCTTTTTCATCATGTTTCATCATGTTTTAACTTTGTAATGCATTTTCCTGTTCTGCACAGAGTCAATTTTGTTTTTGCCAAACAAATTCACTTCATTCTACGAAATATTTGCTGTTGAAGGTGCAATGTTGGGCATTAAAATGTAGAAGTTTTATAGCCTATAATTTACATCCCTGTGAGATTTGTGATATAGTATTTAAAATAATTTCTAACATCTGTCCAGGAACTACAGATGAAAAATAGCCTCTTGGCTAACTCTGACGCATTTACAGCAGTGTTTATCAATGTGCACTGTCCCTGTTAAATAAACCAATAAATACATAAAATAAATAATTACTGAATGGCTCTGTGATTGACTGGCGATCAGTCCAAGGTGTTCCCCGCCTCTTGCCCAATGTCATCTGGGATCGGCTCCAGCCCCCTGCAACCCTCTAAGGATAAGATGTATAGATGATGGATGGATGGTGGGGATGATGGAGTCCTCTATCTCACACTTGTATTATTGTTTATGTGTTATCCCAAATTAGGTCCACATATTTCTTACACAGTGCCACAACTTCCTTTACTGTCCCTGGTGCCTTCAGCATATTATTGAATTTGCCCTTTATGTCAAGGTGTTGTAGTACATAAATACAGAAGCTTCGTAGCTATGAAGAGTGTCCGTGCCAGAGTTGATGTTGTCTTCCTCCAAAACGAAACTAAATGTCAGAGATACAGGGGCTATGTGAGCCCAAAATAACTATGATTGGATGGTCTTGGGGGGTTGTATCTCCTATATGTTTCCTCTTTTAGTGATGCTTGGTGATAGTGAAGGCATCATGGAGCAAATTGAAGAAAGGCTGATCTTCTCGTTTTTAGTAACACGAGACATTTGTATTTTGTGATCTAGTAAACAAGTAAGTTCAAATGTAGCTTAGTTTGAACGTAATTTCTAACTTAGGAGTTTATGCGCTACTAACATTTTAAGGGTTGCACCAGCTGAAATAATTCCAACGCAGGCATAAGTTACAAATTAAATCTTACACCTAGCCCTTAGTAGGTGTAAAGTCCTCCGTAAAATAGCAGTTGGCACATCGTTTTGAAAGGTGGAATAACTTGGATGAGGAAGAGGAGCAAATTATACTGGCTGTTTTGCGCCTGCAATGCGTTCTCCGTGATAGATTACACCCCTTGGACATTTATGATGACTTTGATTTATACTCGCTCTTTAGTTTTCCACGAGCAGAGATTCAGAGGATTACCGACCTGCTGGCAGCAGACTTGACACGCAACATGACATGGACAGAAACGGGGCCCTCAGTCCTTCCCTACAAGTGTGTCTGGAAGATATTTTGCTACAGGATCATTTCAAAACTTGGTTGGTGATTCAATTCAACTGCATAAATCTACTGTGTGTAGAGCAATAAGAACAGTCGCACTTTCAGCGCTTTAACGACTATGTTAAGTTTCCAACTCAGCCTGAGCAATGACCCGTCAGGAGCTCTACCACATAACCGGTTTCCCCGACATACTTGGCTGTGGAGATGGCACCCACATCAGAATCAAGGGACCAAAAAACAATGAGAATGACTTTGTGAACAGGAAGGGATACCACTCAATCAATGCTCCCCTCCCCCTTCAACCCAACCGGTCGAGGCAGATGACCGCCCACCCAGAGCCTGGTTCTGCTCGAGGTTTCTACCTGTTAAAAGGGTGTTTTTCCTTGCCACTGTCGCCTAGTGCTTGCTCATGGTGGGAATTGTTGGGTCTCTGTAAATATAAAGAGTCGGTTAGACCTGCTCTACTCGAAAAAGTGCCCTGAGATAACTTTGTTATGATTTGGCGCTATATAAATAAAACTGAATTGAATTGAATTGAATTGTGTGTGATGCTGACCCTGTTGTACCTGTGATCATATGGCCAGGGGCAAAGCATGATAGCTTCATCCTCAAGCAGTCTAACCTTTGGAGAGACTTCGAGGCAGGAAGATACCCTGGAGGTTGCTGGGAGACTCAGGGTATCCCCTGAGAAAATGGCTTATGACCCCATACCTAAACCCAGCAAGTGTCAGTCAGCAGCGCTACATAGACATTCCCTTCAGCAACAAGGACCACCTACCGAATGAGGTCGTCACTGTCCGGGCTTACCTTACTGCATCCTACTTTGGATGAGCTGCAACTCAAAAGCCTCACAAATGACATAGGAATAGCCATAAAAGAATCCAAAATGTTAGAAATATGAAACTGCACTATACACACTATAAATTATCAATTTAAAAATCTAATTGAAATAATAATAAATATTATAAATTCATCTATTTTCTTTATGTTTTTCTTTTTCAAGGTTCAACCAAATCCAACAGTCTTAGTAACAGTCTTCTGAAATATTAGATTTGTATTGTCTTACTTTCCTTAACTTTCTAAACATAATGAAACTGTGACAGAGGAGTTGGCTATTTGTTAGGGCTCATGTGAAAGTGTGATGGTGTATCCCTGTGCTTTTAGATCTTCTTGAAGTTTAAATATTTCTGTTCAATTTTATTTTTTCAAGCTAATTTTTTTCCTTTTCGGCTTGAAACTTGTATTTCCTGTGCGAGCTTCTCAATTTCAGCTGTAAAGAGTCGACATCTTAGTGTGTTCACATCACGTATCCTGAGAGGACAGTGTAGGCTGGCTGTCGTCAACATTCAGTCCAGTAAAGGTGGGCTCTGGAGGTTGGAGGGATGCTGGCTCAAGCAGACATGCTTCTGCAGGTGAGGGGAGAGGCTGTCCAGCTGTATGAGGGAGGGCTGGTGCTACTGGTGCGAGAGATGCTACTGAAACCAGTGCTGGAGGTCCTCTCCAATAATGTCCAATACTAGTGATGAGTATCCCAGCTAGAAAAGTTCTGAGAATATTACCATGCAATGTTCTAGTAATGTTTTCAGGGGGAATTCTTTTTTTGTTCCTAGAATGTTCTTCTCAGAGGTAGGATAACGTTCTCTAAAAACATTCTTAAAATGTTTTTGATAACATTGTAAGGACATTATGCCCTTACAGTCTTCAAATGTTTTCAGTGGCAAGTTTTTTGAATGTTCCCAGAATGTTGGCCCTGGGCCACCCCTTAGTTATGCTGCTATAGGCCTAGACTGCCGGGAGACTTCCTATGATGCACTGAACTCCTCTCTCCTCCTCTTCCTCTCCATCTGTACGCCCTCATATCCATCAATGCTTGTTACTAATTCAACTTCTTCCCGTAGTTGTGTGCTTTCTCTCCCCTTTTTCTCTCCTTCTGTTGCTTTCTGCAGGTGTTTCTGCCTCCGGAGCTGTAGAGTCTGGATCTGTGGTTGCACCTGCTGCCCCCGTGTTCCTGCTCTGCACCCGCTGCTGCAGCTGCTGTTGCTATTATTATTAGTATTGCTGCTATAATGTTGCTCTTAGTGTTGTTTCTGTTGGTGTTAACATCCATACCATTACCACAACCATTGCGTTGCATCTCTGTGTGGAACTGTGTTGTGCTGCTGTGTGTTCTCTTTCCTCCTGCTCTCTCTCTCC